>JAHBCN010011152.1:0-29986 GCA_019359885.1 Listronotus oregonensis | reverse complement strand
AAATCACTTTTTGCACAAGTTCTTAAAGTAATTACTTTTAACACCAGTGTCATAAAATGACATTTTAGAGAGCATGCAATAGAAATCAAACTTTTACTGACGTTTTTTTTGAAAAAATGAATTATAAAATGGTAAATTAAAAAAAAAATAAAAATGTGACACTTAACAAATTTCTGAAATTATACTTTTTAACATTTAGATAAATAAAGACACTTGACAAAAATTTTCTTAAGAAATCTAAAGTGTGTTATCTAAAACAAATTACGCAACTATTATAATAAACTTAGTTTTTGATTTTCGACAAGTAAAAACTCCCGTCAATGCAAAGAACTTTCTTTTTGTCATTGGAAAATCGACGAAGGCTGAAGGCCTAGGTACAGTAATTTCCACATTCTGGACGCTTTAGGGATGAAAAAACGAACAAAGTAGGGAGTTTGGTGCCTTCCAAGTTGAATTATAAAGTTATGAAATGGAATCAGAAATGTTAAGACCTTTGTGGGAGACGCTATTCCTCAGATATAAAAATAATATTCTAAAGAGGATCTAATTTGAGATACATATGTAAAAATTGGTGAAAGCTGGAAGAATGACCATCTACAATAACTGATATAGGTCGATTTAAAAAGGAACTGGAAAGCTTAGAACAAAGTTTAGGTGAAAAGTCGTGGAAAAAAGATTGTTAAGAAGCGCATCATGCAAGACCTGGTTAAAAGCTTTAGAAGAGTCAAGAGCAACAATCTATAATTTACCACAGAACTTACGGGACTTGTTCCAGTTGTGTGAGACAAAGGAAAGATCTGCTGTGATTTATTTGTGACGGAATCCGTACTGTCGATCATGTAAAATTTTGTGTTTTTTGAAAAACTTTAATAACGCACCCCACAAAAAAAGTTGTAAGTCCGAAAGACCTGACCATGGTATCCCTATGTTTTTGAAGTCGCTGAACGCGGATCCGGGGCCAGTTTGACTCTATCAGGTCAGGGTCAAGGGCACTTTAAGGTCAAATCTTCAAAATTATTCGTAATCAAGTTTGAAGAGTGTGTACTTATGTTTTTGAGGTCGCTGAGCACGAATCCGTGGTCAAATCTGTAAATTAATAATTTTAGCAGATTTGACCCTGAAATATTTCTTGACCATGAAACCTACGGGACATGGACAAACTGACCATGGATTTATATTTAGCGACCTCAAAACATAAGTATACACTCTTCAAATTTAGTTGCGAATAATTTTCAGATTTGACATTGAAATGCTCCTGACCCTGACCTGGTGGGGTTAAACTGACCCCGAATATGGATTCAGCGACCTAAAAATTATAAAGATGCCATGTTCAAGTCTTTCGGAACTTTAGGTCAGGATCAAGGTCATTTCAAGGTCAAATCTGAAAAATTAACCGCAACCAAATTTAGAAAGTGTATATTTATGTTTTTGAGGTCCCTGAGTCCGAATCCGTGGTCAGTTTAACCCCATCAAATTTGGTTGCGATTTGACCTTGAAATGCCCTTGACCCTCACCTAATGGGGTCAAACTGACCCTGGTTTCGGATTCAGCGACCCCAAAAACATAAAGATAACATCGGCAAGTCCTTCGGACCTTTAACTTTTTTTTTGTGGTATTGTGTAATGGGTAAGGAGGGAGAGATGTATATCCCTTTTTGGGGATTCAAAAAAGACGTTTACTGTTTACGACATTTTGTTGAAAACAGTATTTCCCAATTTTTTTAAAGCAAAATTTTTTTCTTAATTTCATCTTGACAACGAAGGACGGCTTGCAACAGAAACGTTGATTAGTTTTCTTGATTTTTGAATTTTTTGTTTTTTTTTTTCTTTTTTGTTGCAGGCGATCAAACTTTTCAGGCGAGTAAACCCAACAAGAACTTTTTGAAATTGTTCCCATGATCATATCCGGGGAATGACAGCTCTCACAACTTTTGGCATTCTTGCTTTCATTTAAGAAAGAGCCTTTTTTTATTATTGATACTACGCTTACAGGAAAGCTTGCTTCTTCTGCCCACTGTCGTTCTTTTTAAGGTGTTTTTACAGTTTAAGACCAGCTTGAGAGGCTCCGAACTTCCCACTTCGCTTTATCATTCATATAGCGTCTAGACTGTGGAACTTACTGCCCGCAAAAGGTTTTCCTTCGCCTTCAAATCTCCAAATATTTAAGTCCTGTGTTAATAAACTACCTCTTACCACACTTACGACACCCACGGTACGTTAGTACTGGGGTCTTAAGTCTTCGTGGACTGTCCCACGATAAAACACAATAATAAATAACTTTTTGCAAACACAATGTAAATGTTTTTTTGCTAAGATCGTAACAAATTCTGGTCATAGAACTCTTTAAAAAATATTCTACTAGTCTGTTAAGATTTAGCATTGTAGCAAAATATATCGATAAACATTGCAAATTGGACTTAAATTAAATGACTAGACTGGGGAGAAATTAATCCGTTGGAGGGTTAACATAATAGCACAATATGGAAATACGAGATTTGCATAATGCTAAGAAGGGTTCCTGGAGAAATAAATTTTATTTCTATATAGCTTTACCCAAAACTTTACCACTGTTTCTGTAATGTATTAATAACATTTTAATTTTTATTACGCTTTTAAAACACCATAGGTTTAATTTAAAAAGCATAATTTGTTAAAATACATAAAACTGGCATTTTTATTTTGTATAACGACAAAATCAGTTTTTTGGCGTAAAAATATTCTAAAAATTTTTCGTTCGTGTTCGGGCAAAGTAAAAACAATTAAAAAAACTGTATTAAAATTGTGCTGCATTACTTTTAAACCTTACTTTTCAAGACGGCTTTAAATATATGTTTCAACATATTATGATGTCGAATTGCTCAGTGAGAGAGCATAGAAGAAGAGATGATTTTAAAAATATTCTTTAACATTTTTTGTTGATAAGAACGTCTTTTCTTATGTTTTTTTAATATGCTTTTTTTGTATAGACTAACAGAAAGTACTTTATTCGGTGACTTTAAAATCAAATGTGGATACCGAAAAAGCTTTCTAACATCAAACAAGGTTTCAAGGTTATTAACAAACGTAATTTAATCTTGTAGATCAAAAGTAGGATAAATTACATCTAAAAGGAAAAAGGAAGTAAGGTTTAGTAGTAGCAATAATCCTCTTAATTTCGGATTTTTTACAGGGGTTAGCTATTTTCACGTATGGTACTTAAAAGGTTTTAAGAAATATAATCATTTTTGTGAATTACTTGCTGTTTTAATACAATAATATACGACTATTAGTCAATATATTCTAAAAGCCAAAAAAATAGGTTTACGTCAAAAAGGGTGAGGATTTTTACAAATCAATGAGAATATTTTATATTTAGAGTGGTTTTCTAACTTTAATGTTTAATGAGTTTCAAACAATGATTAAACCAAGGTATTTTATATTTTCAACTTATTGATAAAATAGTGTTTATCAATATAAATGGTATATTTATTACCAATTTTTCGTTAGCTAAGATACATTAATGGTAATTAATTTTAGTCTATTTTTCCAAAAACCAGTAAGATATCAATCAAGTTTAAAAATACGTTTATTACTTTTTGGAGTAGTTGTATAATGAGGTTTTCATCAGAAGAACGGCTTCCAATTATAAATCTCTATAATAAATGTGGAGAAAACGCCAGGGAAACAGAACGAAGATAAGTTGCAAATTTCCACCGAAATATATTAGTAAAAACAATTATAAAACTATAAGTCTTATTCGAAGAAACAAAATCGTTATATATTAGAAAAAGGACTACAATGAGAAAAAGAAACCGGGATCGAGATATTCTAAATTATTTTACTTTGTATCCCATGAAGTCAATTACTGACGCAGTTAGAGACTTGAGGTATGGCCCTGCAAGAAGAAGAGTAACCTATGCGACGGTTTAGAGAACACTGAAATATTTTAGGAATCTTCCATATTACGTTCTTCCAGTGCAGCATTTAACACGTGAACAAAAGGAACTTCGCTTTCAATTTGTTTCCCAAATTTTAATCCATGAACAAGATAACGATCCTACCCGGTTTTAAACGATTCTTTGGACGGATGAAGCTACGTTCACTACAACGGGAATGTTTAACCGACGCAATACGCATAGCTGGGCAAAACAAAATCCCAGGAAATTTCAAGATATTAAATACCAAGGGAGGTCTTTTCTTCATGTCTGGCATGGTGTGCTTAACAATAGAATTGTCGGGCCAATATTCTATGAGGGATCCTCAACTGGAGAAAGATATTCCAATCTTCTTGAAAACGATATTGAGGACATTTTAAAAGAATTGCCACTCGAAACGTATCGCAAGATAATTTGGCAACAAGACGGAGCGCCGCCACATGCTGTTCGTGAAGTTGTGCAATATCTCAATCGCCGATACAATCAGTGAATTGGACGTTATGGCACTATTAGATGGCTACCTAATAGTCTAGATATTACAATTTTGGACACTCTTCTATGGGGTCACTTGAAAAATGTCGTTTACCAAAATGGGAACACAAACACGGAAAAAATGAGAGAAAAATTTGTAAATGAAATTAATCGTCTTAACCAAGAACCTCAAATAATATGGGCGAGCTTAGAAAGGCTAAGGGGGGATTATAGATAATGTTTTGAAAATAACAGGGGTCATATAGACCATTTAAATTATTAGTAATATTATATGTTTTGTTATAAGTGTTCTTATTACCACCATATCTTACCTCGTATTGTATTTTGATTTTTTCCGTTTAATGTAATTTTGCAGCTTGGTTTAGAAATGGATATTTTATATTATTTTTAGCATATAATATAACTTAAAGCCGTTCTTTTGATAACGGGATTGATAAAAGCCTCATTATAAAATTACTCCAAAATATATAATATAATGAACGTATTTTTAAAATTCTTGACTTTGACAAATAAGCACCTGTGACCTGTAGCAGCCAGGTTTTTTCGAGTGAAAATATCCTTATAGTATCATGCAGTTTTTAGACAATTGCAGCAGAACCGCAGGAAATAAACCCAGCAACCCCTATATCACCGAATTCTTCGTGAAAATCTCTATCTACGGGGTATTCCATTTAAAAAACACGTCAATCGTGCTGTAACTCTTTTGTTTTTGTTTTAAATGTTGTTCTGGTTAGATTATTGAGTTTAACAAAAAAAAATGCACGAAATGGCTATATTTGTTTTTTAAAAAACTACAGGGAAGTTTAAAAATAAAGCCCTGTACGATTTCATTCGCTCCGAGAATTGGGACGATTCGGATATTTCTGTCTATTAAGTTTTTGGTTAATATTTTGGAAAGTAAATAAATAATTTTAGTTTTAAAATGTTTATTGTGTAGCTGAATTGTTACTAACTACCATTTTGTTAATAAAAGTTACATATATTATACTTTAGTATTGTTTTCAAATCCTCAAAAAAATAATCCAATTCGCCTCGGTCTACCCTATAAGTCAATATAGTTTGCAGTGAACGTATAACAACCATCCTCTAAGCCTAAGACAATACAAATAATTACAACAAAGGTCCCAATACAGATGATGGTTAATTCAATTCAACAAAACTGTTCCTTTTGCGGTAAATATGAAATAATGAGGTTATACATGTTCCCCCAAAATTCATATTATGTAATTTATAAGGCTTAATGGACCTTTTCTTATTCATTAAACAAATAAACAAAAGCTTTATATATAAACTGTTTTATTAATTATTAGTGTAAAACTCTAGAGCTACTGCGGCTAGCCTACTTAGCCATTATTATTATTATGTATTATTATCATGTATTTTTTAAAGAAAAAGTTACATTAAATTTCATTAAGGGTGGATAACAAAAACACTCTTTTAAGGGAATCGACACAGGAAATTGCTGGAAATTATTTTTAAGTTTCCAACTATACCGAAAAATAAATTGTTTTGGAAGATGACCCAAAATAAGTTAGGAAAAAAATATTACCACCGTAACGCCACTAAAATTCTGCATCTTTTTAATTTATTACTTTTTATTATAGGGTCTAAAATAAGGAAGACAAGGAACGAAGAAGTTTTACTGATTAAAATGCCTGTAATTTAGGTTTGCTTAAAAGAATTTATCAAATTAGGTCTCCTTTAAAAATTAAAGATTTTTTTTAAACTTTATCTAAACTATAAGTTAAATAATATTAATATAATAATATTAATATACACCCACAAACATAGCACTATTATTAATAATAGTAACAAAATACCAAACGCAGAAGCATTTTCATGCTATGGTGTCTTATTTCAGGATATCTGGCAGCATAGGTATTCAAGGAAGTTTGTAAGTATAGGAAAGTCCAATGCTATGGCCTAGTCGATCAAAAAATGTCCAGCCCTCTATGAAAATAACTGTAATGAATGCCTCCCACGATTCTGCGCAGTAACAAAATTCCACGAAATTTTGTTATATGTTGCTTACTTACGCACTGATAAATCAGTGTGTAGGTAAGCAACACATTATACTTCTATCAGAGCCGTAGTACAGTTTTTTGTGCGACGGCGCGACGCGTATGAAACCATATCCGCTGTGTACCGTCGTCGTCTCATCAACCTTTCCAAGCGAATTACATGTTTTGTTGTTGTGTGCGCCGTATTTATTTTGATTGTTTTGTTTTATGTTTGCAGAAGTTTCTGGATTAATAAAAACTTTTTTATCTTAGTGATTAGTGTTTATTAAATTGTGACTATAATTTTGTGTTTATTGTTTGTTACTTATAATATCTCAACAAAATAACTAGAGGTTGTATGGTTTTGTCTTGCAAATCCAAGGGTAACATACCCGGCATTTTTTTAGGTAAGTATTTCTTATTTTAAAATCAGGTACTTCTTAAGAGACGCAACATTAGGTAACCGAATAAATAATAATACATTTATTATAAATTATACAAAATAAAAATTTTATAGGCAATAAAAGTGAGAAAAGTAAGGTAATCTTAACTATCTTTTAGATGAATACCACAATGTTTGGGTATTTCTGTGGATCATTAATAAGAAATTAGGTTTACACTTAGGTACTCATCATTGTCTTGCCCTTATTTTATCACAAAATGGGTGATAAGTACATGAAACTATCATACAATGTTTAAAAATTATTTGAAAAAATCGTTTTTTTATTTATTTTATTAAGATTTTTGGTAAAAATACAAAACTTCCAAAAATATCGACCATTTAAAAAGAAGGCTATGAAGTGGCGTCTTCTATTCTTTCCATATTAAATCAGATAATATAAAATCCAATATTACACAATAATTTTAAATATTTTATAATAGTATCGTTTAATACCCAACAATTTTGTGCGAAAAATAAAAAGAATCAGTAAAAGTATAGTAAGTTTAAATTTCAGATTTAATGATGTCATACATGGTAATAAAGAATTATGGAAGTCCGGACCTGACCTACTATTTAATGCGCAAACTCTGCCGTGCCAATTTCCCCATTTCCGCTGCCCTGCACGCCAAGACAATTTTGTTCTACAGCATTGGCCTTCCAACTTCAAACTTCCTTGTAGGTATTGCGTTCCGCAAATGATGTATTTTGGAAGCAAGCATATTATACAGTAAAGCGCAGAGCACTGCGAACATAGGACGATGCTGGACGATTTTGGATGTACCTAAAAACGCCGCACGCATTGCTCATCGATCAATAATTTTCGGCAAACAATAATTTATAAGACGCGCGTCGGCCGGCCAAGCGATCAATTTAATACGTTTATTCCTGAAATAATTCTTTACTATCGAACGCTCTACAGCTATAGTTGTGGTTAGTTTGCGACCAAAAAGTTTTTTTTTAAATAAAATAATAATTATTAATAATGGATGTTCATGAATTGAAAGAAAAAATTAAAATCATTAAATGGTATCACTGTGGAAATCCTGATAGGGGAATTAGGGAATTATTTATTAATTTATTTCCAACCAGGCTTACCCTACAATTTTTACTATTTACCGAGTCATTAAAAACTTTTTGACATTTTGTTGTTTAACTCCAAGAAAACATAAATATGATAGTGCACCAGAAGAAAACAACGAAAGGGAAATGAAGGAAATTATAGTAGTGGCAAGTGTTATTGAAAATCCTACAATTTCATTAATACAATTGTACAACAGGTTAATTTGAGCAAAGGATCAGTGGAAAAAGTGCTTAAAAAAATGGATACCGATCCTACAAAGTAAGAAAAACCCATGAAATTTTCCCTGATGATCATTTTAGACGAATGCAATTTTGTGAAACTGTAATGGAAAATAACAATGAACATTTTATAAGAGACATTGTTCTTCATGGTCTCACCCAACGATTTTTTTTCTCTGGGGTCATGTAAAATCACAAATTTAGGGTTTTCCCAGGAGAATAGGGCTAATAATATACAAGAATATTACAAATTGAGAATTCTTTTAGCATTATTACCCTTAACATTCTAGCAAATGTCAGAAGGCGATTTTATGACAATCTTGGTTATTGTTTGGCTCAGAAAGGTGATTTATTTGAGCATCTTCCATAACTTGAAATATTTTTTTTTTTATTTTTTTTTTAAATATCTCTACGTTCCATTATTTATCTGAGAAAATTATTTTATTTTATCAGGAAAAACTGTTTGGTTTTTAAAACCGTAACCAACGTTGCGGTCTCGTAAGCAACAAAATCAGATCGAAGTCGGTTGACGCTAGCTAGGCTCTTGTTACTTGCCTACAAACACTGCATCCTCTAACTGAAAATAAAACGTAGTAAAACTAAACTGGGCAGATAATTCTTCCGAATTTATCACCGCATTCCCACCAGTCCCAACCAAAAATAAGCCAACTAAGGAAACGAGACAAATTGAAATGCAAGCCACAAAATTATTATTGGTATTTTGAATTGGGTTCATCCAAAATCGTCCAGGAGCCTCCTATGTTCGTAGTACGGTGCGCTTTACTGTATATATACGATAATGATATTTAAGTAAACCGTTTTTAAATACATTGAAAAGAAAATCATATTAATATCAAGAAAGCCATGGAAACAATAAAATTGTTATGTTGTCAAATTTATCTAGTATTTTGTTTGGACCAATAATGTTTATTTTTGCGATCCTGCTAAAGTGCAGAAAGACTTGTCGGTGAATAGAATTTTATTTAAAAACTCTGGATCCAACCGGATTAGCCTAACTATTTCAATGCATACTCAGGTCGATCCTGCATGTTTTGTTCAGAAAGATTCTGGACGGACATAAATTTATAATGATGAAATTTTTAAAGTTAAATAAATTTTATAATCGGTTTCATTAAGTTTAGATGCCGCATCCAAGATTGATAGTTTAGGATTTTTTAAAATTATAAAAAGTAGTTAGTGCTAATCTAATAGAAGAAGTATAATAATTATCCTGGAAAAAACGAGGATAGTCAAATCTTCGTTTTCATTTCGTGCCACAGTCCTTTTCTTTATTTTAAGCTTTTTCGGTCACCAAACTTTCTTAATCTGTATTTAATAGTGTCTATAAATGGTACCCGTTGTTAAGCATTATTCCCTTTGCACGTCGTCACATTATTATTGTTGCCATTAAAAAGACGCACAATAGCGATTTTTTTGTTCTTCTAAATAGCCCATCGACAAGAAAATTATTATTCTTTCTTTTTAGTTAAAATAATAAACTTTAACCTTTTACAATATCGAGACGTCAAATTTATCATAACAACTTTATTATTTTCATGGCTTTCTTGATACTAATATGATTTTTTTTGTTTATTTGTAATTTAAGCTAAAATATATCAAAAAGTGTTTAATAAAATATCATCAATGTATATATATTTAAAATCAGAAAAAAAGATCTATTATTGTGGCCCATAATATACAGGGTGTTCCATTTAAAAAAGTTAAAGTGGCTCATATTTTTTCATTTTTTTAATGCGATATTTTTTTACTAATAATTTTAAAAGATAATATGGAAAAAAACCTACAATTTTTATATAAAACATTTTTTTCCATCTTTAAAAATAAAGCTTCAGATGCCACGTAAATATAATCAAAGACCCTGTACGAAACAAATTTCAATTAATTCAAGCACGTGGGGGGCTTCGGTAAGAAATTTTTTTAAACATTGAGTTATTTTCCTAACAAGTGCGCAAAGTGATACTTTTCCGCACGCGACTACCGCAAGCAGTCAAATGCGGAAAAGTCACTTAGCGCAAGCGTTAGGATCAAAATTTTTTCTACGAGCGTCAGATAATACCAATATTAAAGCAATGATTATTTTTTAAATTATGTTTAATCTGAAAGAACTACTACAACATATTTATAAATGGGAATTATTTGTTGATAACATTTACAACAAAAGAACAGTTATTAGCATATTGTAAATTAATTGCAGAACCTGTACTTTCATTTAGCGGTTGGCTTATGGAAGCGCTTATTGTACGGCTTGATGAAGGTTGACTTAGCTCAGGAGGAAGGGGAGTTGTTCATGGTCAATATTTTATTAGACATGTCCTTTTTTTGATTTGTGGATTCATCAATGTAGCTCGGCTACAGCCGTTGATTTCCAGCCCCCAAGTCGCCTGACATTGGTAATTCCTTCTCCAGAATCCGCTAACATAGTCGCAGAAGATCGACGAAAACTATGTTCAGTGTACTCTTCTGGATTTTTAATTTTAGGTATGCAGCAATTTCTGAAGGCATTTTACCTATTGAATTTATTCCCACACATTGCGTACTGCATGCTTCTTGTTTATACTGGACAAAAACGTCTGTGGGGTATGTGGTTGTCGCAAATTTGCATATTTACGGTACAATTGCAGATAAAGTCCGTTATTTGTTTCATCGGACACTACAAAGATTCTGGAAGTGTTATTTTTACGGTCAGGAATTTTCACCACTATCAAATTTTCATTATCCTGTATGTCATCAATCATTATTTTTGTAACTTCATCTCCTACAAGCACCGGCTAATCCAAAAATTGTAGCAACTTTTATTAGAAGGTAAATATTATCAGGTGCTTCTTTCATGAATCTTGAAACTTCTTCTTTGCTCAAAGTTTTTGATTTTTTGGTCGGTATCCCACGTTTTGGTGTTTAAGTAGTGATGTTAGCTTGAAATATGAACTTAAATCAAGGTTCCTTTCACTTTGAGGACACATTTTAACATAGAGTACTTACTCCATAAAGTATTAGGTTTATATGTTTTTGCAAATCCGCAAAATAGGCCAAGAACACTTCTTCTTTAATACTTTTTGTGCCTTGCTGGAGCACCAGTTTTCGAAATGACTATATTGATTCTCATATTTTTCACGAGATTTTGCTGGTAATAAATTCAAACTTACGGTATTTGCATCATCCAGGATAGAATCTGGTAGCTCCTCATCGGAACTACTCATTTTAAATAATTATTTTGTCGGATTTTTATTTAATTAAAAGATACTATGACGCCTTTTCATTAAAATGCTTGTTTGTATTGAAATTCATTTGTGCAATTGCTTGTTCATATGGAAACGAAGAAAAAATCTGACATGTGTTAAAATCACCAAGATTACATATTGTTGCTTGACTTGTCATAATCATTTATTATTATTATACAGGGTAATTAAAAAAATGTTTTTTTGTGTTTTAGTTGAAATATTGAAAATTACAAGTAACAAACAAAAAGAGAATATACTAAAACTTGCAATGGCTTCGTATATTGCATGAAATAGCCTACAATTACTAAAATACATATAAATCTTGCTTACCTGTAAGATTTTAGAGTAGTTTTACTTTTCCGCACGGCGTGCAGAAAAGTTCACTTTGCGCACTCAAATGCGTGCGGAAAAGTGGACTTTTCCGCACGCTCGTAGGAAAAATATTTATTTGAACGTTATCCACAAATAAATAGAAGGCTGTGTGTAATGCGAGTTTTGACGTTTTTCATTATTTGAACTGTTATTAACACTGTGTGAGTTTTTATTTTAAAAAGAAATGCTGCCATTTGGAAAGGAAACTACAGAGTTACTTAAAAAGAAGGTGATGATATTATAGAATGTACACCTTAATAAACTGTTGTAATATTTCCAACTTATAAAGTAAGTAAATAAAAAATATTGTTAATATTATTCCAATATTAGTATTGCCTTATTATAATATAATAACTGTCATGTGCCGGGAAATTTCCACTTTTAATTTTACGTCTACATGCTCATGTCGATGAAAACATTTTAGAAAATTTGCTGGTTACCATAGTAACAATGTCGAAATAAAGCATCTAATTGGTTGAAAATGACTGGTATAAAATTTTTCCCAATATTTTACGACTATTACTTTATTAGATTTTCTACCTGTCCATCTTTAATAAATACTTTGTATAATAGGCGACTTGTATTTAAAAAAGGTGCCATATCTTGATAATAATTAGGTTGTAAGTAAAACATTTTATCAATTTATTTTTAGTTAAAGTTCAAACAACGCTTATAAGATAAAATTACCTCTAAAAGTAAACAGTTCTCTTAGGACAAACTACCAAATAAAAATTTAATGGCAGCAGATCAGTGGTTTTATATGGCCTTTTATTTTATGCTTCCTTAAGGCCTTTCTTTCAACCATTAGGATTTATGGGCTAATAAAAAAGGTCATTTAAAACAGTATATCGGGTGACCATAGAAATTATAACGTTTAAGATTTATTTGCAATAAACTTGACTTTCAGTTCCAAATAATGAAGAAAAATTTGGAGTTAAGTAAATATTGACCAATTTAAAAAATTGCTGTTGTCTTATAAGTTAAAAGAGGTATAGTTTATTATAAAATATCAAGTCATTTATTAAAAAAACTATTAAAAATAATAGTACGGAGAAATGCGGAAAAGTTACAACATATTGTAGTCTAGAAAGTTAAAAAACATTTTTTTTTATATATTTCGATAGTTTAAAAATCCAAGAATATCTCCTTAAAAGAATTTTTCGAAATTCAAATTATTTTAAAAGTTATAGGTAAAGGTATAGTTCGGGGCAATAAAGCTGGAATTGAGAGTTAAAACTTTAAACGGTTTTTTCCAAACTTCTTTTTTTGAAACGTTTGTGATAAAATCTCAAGTTCTACTTGACCGATTTTCTTAAAAGCATAAATTTTCTCTATATAACCCTTTATGGCAAAAATTAACAGAAAACCAATTTTAAATTTTTGCTAAAATAAAAAAGTTAAAAATAACCGAAAAAAACTACACCTTTTTTGAGAAACCGTCATTCTGAACGATTTTTTTTATTGGTTTTTTGTTCCTGCCATAATGACATTTGTACTAATAAAAAATTTACCATTTTACTTTTCCGCACTATAAAATAATGCCTAATTTTGCTGATAATAGTTATTTGTTTGAAGAAACTGAATTTGTGAAATTAAATAATCCTAATTTACCAAATGTAAGTTCATATTTTTAATAACTCCATATAAATTACTAAAGAATCCATAGCAATCAACTAATTGTTTATGCATTTATCAAAAATTAATTTTCTGTCAAGCATTTTTCAACCAAATTGGAGAAACATTTTCAATGGATTCTGACGACGATTTACCAGCATCGATTATCGAAGCAGCAGAAATAGCAACTATATAGATCTCCTGCCCGTCACAGGTATGAAAAAGAATTTTTTATGTTTGAGAGCTGGTGTCAAAGTAAGGGTTTTAAGTCTTTTAAAGAAGGGATTTTTCTGGCCTATTTCTCTTATTTATCAAAAACATGTAAACCCAATACATTATGGTCTAGATACTCTATGCTAAAATGTTTCATTAAGTTACGAAAGAACATAGATTTAAGCAAGTTTTTCAAAGTGACGGCCTTCCTTAAAAAACAAAGCGTTGGTTTTAAAGCAACGCTTTGTTTTTAAAGAAGAAATATCAAAATTCATGGATGAAGCGCTAGATGATACTCGTTTACATATAAAAATGGTTACAATTTCTGGCTTAGCAGGTGCTTGTCGTAGAGAGGAGTTAACAAAAATCTGTCTGGACCATATTGAAGACCAAAGAAATTTATTATTGATACACATCCCAGACTCAAAAAATCACAGCTCTAGGAATTTTGTAATTTCTAGAGATGCCAAAAATGGAAAATTTTTGAATCTATATAGATATATCTATATAAAGTATGCCAGTTTAAGAAAGCCGACAACACTACAAAGGCGATTTTTTGTGAACTATAAACACGGAGTATGTACAGTACAGTTTATCGGCATTAAAACCTTCGGAAAAATGTCATTAGAAATAGCGGCCTATCTCAAAATTCCTAACCCGGAATTGTATACTGGGCATAGCTTTCGCCGGTCCTCTGCAACATTTCTGGAAAACTCTTTAGAACAAATATCCGACATTAAACGTCTTGGAGGCCTGAAGTCTATCTCAGTCGCTGAAGGATACCTCGAGAATTTAACAAATGTTAGAAAGGATATTTTTAACAAAATACTAAATTTTACCGAAACACCTTCCACTATCCAGAAACAACCGTCAATGCCATCTTTCAATGTACTAAACCCCTCGGTTCAAGAAACTACTTCCATAGTTGCAAAAGATTGGTTCATCAAGAACTCAACGCCACCGCCGTCGACGTTTTCTACAGAAAAGCGTCAGCAATAAATTTGCAAAACGGGACCAATTACACTTTTACTATAAATGTTAGGTAATTAGTGTATAAATTCCTTTGTTAATAAATAATATTTGAATCATAAATCTTTAAAATTATGTTGATTTTTCCTCTCGCTTGTAGAAAAAATATTGTTCCTAACACTTGTCAAAAGTAACTTTTTCGCTCTTGGCTGCTTACCCGAAATCCGCTGCGTGTCGTTCGTGTAACGGCAGCAACGTGCGGAAAAGTATCACTTTCCGAACTTGTTAGGAAAGTAACTATTTCGTGCATTTTTAAAGTATAATTTAATAATAAATAAATTATAAAAAAATGGATAGCTGAAATATTATTGGTTTTTTATCGACCGTCAAAGAACATCCGAAATTCGGGCTTCTAGACTAGAGAACCCTCCTAAAACAAATTTTTAGTAACTTACTTAAATTTACTAGCTGAAAATCTGAAAAAAATGTTTATAATAGGATCTTAAAGTAAATTTAGTGTGTGAAAGTAAGTTTTGATTTTTTTAAAAGGCCTTTACCGTATTTTTTTTCTTAAGGGTGCCATATTCGATTTTTTGCAGAATAAAAGTCTAAATGATTAACTAATTTTCAAAGCTAAAAAGGTGAATTTATGAAAAAATGCATATTATGTCGGACAAGCAGCATGCTGCAATAGTTTTTACGATTTCATATTTTTAGTAGTCACACATTTCTTATCTTCTGTCGTAGGACAGTACTTTGTTATTTTAACGGCATTTTGTTAATATTTTGCGTTGTTTGACCTTTGGGCCGCTAGTGTCTGATTATTTTTAGTGTTCGACTGATTTATTTTGTGTTTTGATTAGAATTTCTATAAGTATTCTTAGAGGTAGCTTATTAACACGAAACTTTAATATTTGGAGATTTAAAGAGAGATGGAAAACGTTGGCCGGCAGCAGGTTCCATAGTCTGGACACTTTTGGGATAAGTGCGACAAAGTGGGCAAAGCCGTTAAAATGTCTATAGAAGAGCGACAGTTTCGTTATAGCCCGTCGTAGGGCAAAAGAAAAAAGCAATCCCATGTACTATAATCTTACGTAATAAAAAAATGTATATGGATTTCTATTAATGTACTCGTCGACTTATATTTCTTAAAGTTTTGTCTGCGTTTTCAAAGTGGTATTTTTATTAATTTAAAGAAAACCAATTTAGAACATTCATTTAATTAAATTTATCCTTAAACATATTTTTTATTTAATAAACGTCAGATAAGGGACAAAAGAAAAAGGCAATAAAATTTAATGATACCCAAATTATTGCGTAAAAAGTCACAAGTAGATTTATGATGTAATTAAACGTGATAGTAAACTTTTAGGATAAAGCGCACCAACAAAAAATGTGTAAATTAATTTTGAATACTTTTCATTTCATGTTTAAAAAGAATACGTTTACGTTAAAAGTTTACTTTATGCTTTTTACGATTTTTACCATTTTAAAATTTTGGCAAATTTAAATATTTTAACTTTATTTTCTTAAGTATGAAGTTGTTTAAGTAATATATTTAAAAATAAAATTACATTTAAAAATAAATTTGTCTTTTTTTAAGCAAATCCCTTAAGTGAAAATTAAATCGTAAAGAAATTTATCATTAAATATTCTGCATACAAATCAAATTTAATAGCTGATAAATAAATTAAATAATATTTAAAAAGTATAGTAATTTGTAATTAAACATTTTTTTATATTTATGGCTATCTATGTTCAGTGTACATAAAGCATGGCTTTATGGGATTAGTTTTTTATGGTCGACGGGGCTATAAACTTACGAAACCAATAAATATATATTTATATAAGTAAATACTAATGAAATAAAACAATAAATTTGTAAAATAAATGTGGGTTTATTAAAAATAAAGGAAATAACCAAATATTCTTTGTTTGCAAAAAAGGCATTATTGATTACAAAATTGAGGCAGCTGTGTAAAGAAACATATAATTTGTACCGAAAATGGTATGATTAAAAGAAAACCAAGATCACAGAAAACACTACAAAAGCGTAGAAGAGACACGCTCAATTTTTTTCAAGTTAATACTTTATTCTCCGAATTTAGAATTTTATTCATATTATTAACATGCAAGTCTTAATTTTAAGTTTAAAATTTTAATTTAAAGTATAAATTCAGAGATTAAAGATCAAATTCAGAGATTAAAGTCCAAATTTAAAGTTTACAGTTAATTTTTTTTTACTATTCGTATAACTGTGTGGGGTCACAGGGTGTGGGTTAAGAGTGTCATTAAAGTTGAAAATATATATACTCTTTATATAAATCTCTCCTCACAGGTATATCCTAAAAAATTTCAATTAATAAGCCAAAGGAAAGCTGTGCCCACCCAAATGGCTTATGTCAACTTACTATTAGGATCAAGTCGGATTCAAATTGTGTTTGCAATGGACCCCTTGAATTAAAGTTATTTTGACCTAAAAACACGTCAAATTTTTTCCCTATTAAAAAAACATCTCCCCAATACCTTTTCAAAAAATTTCGGCGTAATAACGATGTAGAGTTTATTTCTGGCCCTTTAAATTTCTCGTTAGACCAAAAAGCTGTGTGACCACACAAGAGTTGGTGAGTTCCAATATTAGTTTTTTTCCTTAGTTAATTTATGTGTGTATACATCGCATTTATCTTTTCTTATTTTAGATAAATATATAAAGAAATAAGAATTAAATATATAAATGTGTTAAATTGCACATTATAATAAAAAGTTAATATTGATTGCATAATAACGAAAATATTAAAGCCAAATATTAGATCAATGAATAGTTTATTTAATTCACCCAACACACCACTTGTTTCTATGCGTTATATTATTTCTTGTTAAATTAGCCTTGTTTATTATTTATCCACGCTCCAAGTTAATAAATATTGCAAATAAACAAAACCAAGCTTCTCTTTCGTTTAAGAAGTTCGCTAATAGAATCAACCAAAAAAACTTACCACTGGCGGACACAAAATTGGCATTGTATACTCCGAGTCTTGTTCATGCTCAACCACTTCAGTTAGATTGTCCACTGTAATGTGTCCAATGAGATCATGCCTGGCAAACCTATCAAAATCGAAGACCGATAGTTGAAGGTATCGGGACTCCAGTTCTTGGCTGGTTACACTAAAAAAAATAATAATTTTAAACTTTATTTTTATAAATATGCATACTTCATTTACCATCAATAAGTATAATCACGATTGCCAATTTGTTATTTAGTTTAATTGTTTGTTTTACAAAAATTAAAGGGACTTTAAAAAATCATATTTAATAAATACATATATATCGTAGCCTTTTAGTAAAATCTTTTGTTTTTACGAAGATACTAGTCTTTTTATAAGGCGTCGGTGTATCATTAAAATAATCAAGCTACGCAATTTTGACGCTATTTCATCATATTTGTTGTAACATAACCTGACTTAACGTAAGGATTGGTAATCCCGTAAAGAAGCGGGTTATTTTTGGTTACTTGTAGTTAGTTTTATCCCCCAAAAAGTGCAAAAGGGGGATAAAAGTTTGTATGAGAAAAGGTGTATGTTTACGAAATTTGTAATATCCCGCGAGAACGAAAAAGAAAATATTACCCAGAATCGTGTGGTTTACGCGGGAGGAGCCGCAGGCAAAACGCTGGTTCGAATATACAGGGTGTCCCCGAAGTAATGGCACACAGAGCAACAGCAGCTTCCTTATGTCGAAATAATGCAATTAAAGTTAACTTGCTTTATTCCAAAGTTGATAATAACTAATATACAGGGTGTCAAACTTTTAATTTTGTTTTCGTTTTTTCGTAATAACTTTTTCACTAAAAGACATAGCGGTACAAAATTGGGGATTTGGGGGTTCTTTGAGGAAATTTAAATTTGTCCATACTTTTGATGTTGCTAGTAGAGGGCGCCAGCTACGCGCTACCTCACTTTTTTTAGATGACTTAATTTTTTTTAAGCTAAATATATTGACCTGTTTATTAAAAAAGAAATTACTATGATTCCCGCTGCGTTAAAAATGTATACCTCATTTAGGTCTGTGGGGTCTTTTGAAGTGCGTTTATCTCGAAAACATTATAGAGATCTAAATAGAAACATTTTTTTAAACGGAAAAAAACAATAAACAGGTTAATATACTAGGCTAAAAAAGTTACCCCTTAAAAAAAGTGGGGTAGGCCAAAAAGCTGGCCCTTTTTACAACATCAAAATATGACAATTTAAATTTTTCGCCTTAAAGAACGAAAATAAAATTAAAAAGTTTGACACCCTGTATGTTTTTTATTTACTTTGAATAAGGCAAATTTACGTTTTTTTTTGACCTGAAATCTACTGTTGCTCTGGTCCATATAAATATTTTGATAAGCGAAAAAGAAAGAAAATTTGATTTTGAAAAAATTTCTGAAAAAGGGAAAAAATAATTTTTATTTATGAATTTTTTTGCATTTTTTTTTGTTTTAAATAATTTGTTTTATTTATTTAAAAAATAAATGGAAAAGCGAAAATTAATTCTTTTTAAAAAATTATAAGTTTTTCAATCAATTTTTTTTGAAAAAGGATTAATTTATATCCTTTATTCATTTATTTTGGTTTTGTGTTTATTAACCATCATTAAAAGTAAAAATTTTTGGGAAAAATTTTGATTTTGGGAAAATTAAACTCTATTGATTATTTTTTTTTCGCACAAGTCTTTTCTGAAAAAAAATTTAAAATTTTTTTTAATTTTTGCTAATTTTTATATTGACACGTAATAAAAACACTAATAATTCTAGGATAAGACATTAATTTTTTTAAATAAGCTATTTTTTTTTTTAATTTATTTATTTTTTCAATTTAAACAAGGTATTTTTTGTTAAGTAACTTAAAATTATTAAGCAGAAACTATCTATTTTATTAAATTTATTTTTTAACTTCTTATGCCCCATTTCCAATTACTATTTTTAGAAAAAAAATCAAAAATTTTTCATTTAGGTCAAAAAAACTTATAAATTTATTGAAAAAAAGTTAATTTTTGCCTTTCTGATCTTATTTCGTAATTTGTTAGAGATGCTACGGTAAATTTTAAAACGTATACCTAATTAATTTATATGGTTTTAAGAATTGTTTATTAATTTTTGTATTATCTGTTTATATTACTTTTGGGACACCCTGTATAAGTGTTGGGAAACACTATTACCTTAAAAAATAACCAATAAGGATAGTAAATTTCACAAATAAATGATTAAAAATAACATAATTGTTACCAAACACTCGGTCATAGTTTACTAATGATTTAATTAAATTTTCAGTTAAGAAGTTATAACTATAAAACACATTTCTAAGTAAAGAACTTAAATTATTTCACTATACGGTTAAAACATTTTCTTGATACCTTTTTCAACTAAAGAAATAACTAATTTTTCATACTTTGCATGTTAAATTGTTTGCTAATAAAGATAAAAGATGCGGTGGTCAAAATAGCGTGCTACTTTTTCGTGAAATAAAAGATGCCGATAACAAAATTTTTATGGCACTTGTTTTGAAGATACAAGAACATTTTAAAAATTTACATTTTAAGGCACCTCTCGTTTCTGAAAAAAAAATTCAAGAGGCATTATGAGTGAAAAAAGCTAAACTTACACAGAAACTGAAGATGGCCAAATTTATCTTACTGGCAAAAATAGAATGTTACGTGGCCCTTTTGTCCAACAAATCACACGACACATTCTATTTTTACCGGCAGGAAAAATTCGACTTACAGGAGATTCTTAAGTTGGGCCTTAGTATATTAAGTATTTGGCGGTAATTAACCTGTGTTACCATGAAAAAAATATATATTAATCATGATAAAATAGCCACTTTATTTATTATACGCAAAACTTATCATTAATGAATTTCGAGTCACTTGCTACTTAACAAGCTATCGGGAAATACAATTCTATTAAAAACAAGCAAGCGTTTTTTCTAATGATTATTTTTAAGATAAAAATTTATTTTGGTATTTATGGTTTACTTTAACATCAATAATTATATTTTACGACTTAAAATAAAATTGAAAGAAAACCAAGAGCTATAAAAAGATAATTGATCGGGTTATTAATGAGTAGCCGAGTTTCTTTTCATTTACTATTCTACCGGATAGTAGAAAATTAAAAACAAATAGATATACAAAATTACTTCATTAAAAATAATTAAATACGATTGGTAATTAATTAGGTTTTTTACTTTTTAACAAATAGCGGAAAGTAAATGTAAGGCAGCGTTATTCTTTCATTAATATAAGAAAAAAATTAACATGCCGCTGAAAATGCCCCAAGTTACGGCAAGTTACGGCTTATAAAAGGATTGATTATAAAAACGATATTAAATTATCAGACTTTATTCCTTAACTTTTTTCCTGTGGGTTTTGTTATACACAATATGGCATAAAAAGAAATGCTTATTTTAACTACATTTAAAACTGTGGATCAGTGGCGGCTCGTGGGTTAAAAAGTAAGGAGTTGCAATTCTAATGGTTCTTTAAAAAAATAAATAAATAACCACAATAAACTTAATGTAAATAAATAGGCATACAAAAAATGTAATAAAAATCATACAAGTAGCTACATATGTTACACATATAACCCAAATAACAAATTATACTTCAATAAATCGTAAATCAGCCTGCGAGATAAATAAAAGTTTGCAGTGGGACTGCAAACCGCATGTCGCTTATGAGACTAAATTCAGCGCCCAATGCCAAGATAAACTCCATATACTTACGTCTGTAATGAATCCAATTGGGTTTGCATTTTGATTGCAACCGTCCTCGGCATCGGCTTCTAGACGCGACGCGATTAAATTAATGATATTTTAGCGACAGCATCAAGTTTTTTAATAATTTGGCTGTTATTTCGAGATAACATTAATAAAACAATAAATACAGATGTTCGAATAAATTTTTAAAAAATCTGTAACTATGTAATGAAATATATATATATATATATATATATATATATATATATATATATATATATATATATATATATATATATATATATATATATATATATATATATATATATAAAAATTTTATTTTAAACCTTTTTTGGGGGTTGCGCAAACCTGCAAACCTAAGGAGGAGCCGCCACTGCTGTGGATTAAGAATCTAGAATAAATAATAACCGAGATCTGACATTTCAAAGTGGACGACGTAGTCCCTATCACAGAAAACATTGTAAAGAAAAAAATAGTAAAAAACTGTATTTTACCATAAAAATTGTTTTATTGACCGGTCATAGGCCTCTAGAGAGGGAGGAAAATCTTATTGCCTTGGAGATAGTCATCATTAGCCTAAATGCAATATAACTTAAAAGAAACATAAACAAAGGTCAACTATTACAAGAAGAGTTAACAAATTACAAAATAGTCAAATTTCTATTTTTTTTTCTTGCTTTCATTTTTATGTCAAAATGAAATTAAATTTTGTCATCTTTTCTTGTTAATAGTTGGCCTTTTGTACATATTTCTTATAAAAATGTTGTATTTAGGCTAATGATAACCATCTCTATGGCAGAAACATGGCCCTCTCTGCCTAGAGGTCAATGAGGTCAATAAATCAACTTATGTGGTAAAAGACAGTGTTTTATTTTATTATATACAATATATTTTGTGATATGGACTACTTCCTTAAATTTTAAATTTCATAAACCGGTTATAATTAATTAAACATACTTTATTTAGGCACCGTTTTAAATGTAGTAAAATTGGCTTTCTTTTTTATTTCATATTGTCTGTACCAAAACTCACAGGGAAAGAAGTAGGTAATAGGACAAATTCCAAACAAAAACATTAAAAATTAAAACATGTAAGTAATTTAAATAAATCATATCTTGGTAATTACAATTCCTAAATACCTTTACCAAAACCCGTTTAAAACAACATGATAACAGCTTCTTACCACGTGAAGAAAGTTATGGGTCAAAATTAATTACTGCATTTTTTTGCTTCGTTTTTTAATTACATGGGTGTCAAAAAATTGTTTTAAGCAACTTTTCTGTCAACGTATGTGTACAAAAAGAGCACACAATTTCAGTTAAAATTAAATAGACAAAAAGGGGATTTACCCCTATCTGCAAATGCACCCATTAAAATGGTGGCACTCTGCGGTTTTTCCATATTTTAGGATCAATTAAACGTATGAAACAATAAATTTTTTTAACGCTGTAGTTTTTTTCTAGTACGTAGTCAACTGCCTATAATAGTTTTAAAGTTTAAAACATATCAAACTTAAAACAAATTAATCACAAGCAAAAAATTAAACCCACGATTTTTACTTTTTCGGTAAAATCTTTAGAATCTAATTTTCAAAAAAAACTGCTCAAGTCAAGTCAAAATTAGCTTTCAATCCTTTAAAACTTTTCCTATCCAAACATTTATCTAACTTATATACTAAACGAAATAACAATACATATAGGCCTAAATTGGGACACACTGTATAGTAAACATTAATAATAACTTTTACCTGTGTAAACTAGCAAGTTTAAAGATATGGTACCTTATACGTTTCAGTGTTTTAACTTTAATAAAAGGATTACTAAAAAATGCATAATATATGAATGAAAATTATATAATAAAATCACTAAAAAATGTATTCTTTCTTAATAGAACTAGCAAAATAATTTTCTTTTTTTTTCTTAAAAATTTAAGCTCATAAGCTCATCTCGACAACCGTTAGTCGGTTTACGAAGCTCTACTTTTTACTTTTTTACGTGGATTACAATTACCTAAAAATAAACGTCTCGTTAAATACTGGATTTAAACTTTTTCGGTGGACTTTCGTCTGGAACTTCTTTTTTCTATCTGGTAGAAGATGTAGCTTGACGTATGGATCACAAGTCCCAAAAGTATCTTTGATTGGTAAATCTCGTGCTTCAAACATCTGCAATAAGACAATACAAAATAAGTTCTTTAAAATAGTTTTTAAAATAGTTATTCTAAAACAAGAACAATACAAAGAAAAAATTTCAGACTTTTTAGAAAAAGAAAACCCAACAATTTTAAAAAAAGATCCAACCGAAAAAGTTCAAAATGAACTAAAAAACACATTAAAAAATAACGGGATATTCTCAGACAACGAAAAATATGTTTTAATAAATAAAAATCCATCTCCACCTACTTTATACGGACTAGTTAAACTTAATAAAGAAAATAAACCAATAAGACCAGTAGTTTCATATCACAATACACCCCTGAGAGAAACCGCTATTAAACTAAATAATATGATTAGAAACCTGATTAGTTTCACACCCAAATTTTCAGTCAAAAACTCGGTTGATCTAGCAAATAAAATAAAAAATTTAGACCTTCCAAAAAACACCCGACTAGCCTCATTTGATGTCACTAACATGTTCTCCAACATCCCGAATAACGACTGCTTGAACATAATAACAAATAAATTAAAAAACAATAATGTAAATCCAATACTACAACAAGAAATCTTACAACTTTTAGAACTTTGCATGAATGAAAACTATTTCAAATACAATAATCAATTCTATAAACAAAAAGACGGCTTAGCGATGGGCTCCCCCTTAAGCCCATTGCTAGCCGAAATATTCATGTCTGAATTTGAAGAATCATTCCTTAATTCATAATTCTCTGAAAACATTTTCTTTTGGCATAGATATGTAGACGACATTCTTTTAGCATTCACAGGAACAGAAAATGAACTTAGACAGACTCTAGATTACCTTAACTCATTACACCCAAAATTAAATTCACCCTTGAAACCGAAATTAACAATTCAATAAACTTTCTAGACCTAAAAATATCAAAAAACGCTGATAATAAACTAGAATTTGACATATATAGAAAACCCACTTTCACAGATATCACAATACCACATGACTCTCTACACCCCAAAACACACAAACTAGCAGCGTACAGATCAATGATACATCGAGCTTTCTCCATAGCACTGTCTAAAAATAATCTAATTAAAGAACTAGACACCATAAAATCTATGGGCACTAATAACGGTTACACAAATTATGAAATAGACCGCCTTATCGCAAAAAAGAGAAAAACAATAGCCAATACACTAATCTATCCAAATATAAAAAAAGAAAACAAAAATAAGTTCCACTCTCTAACATATCTAGGTCCTATCTCTAACAAAATATCGAATATTCTATCCACAAAAAGTGTCTCAATAGCTTTTAAATCATCTAACCGTCTATCCAATCTATTGTTTAATGTTAAAGATAAACAAAACAAATATAAGAAATCAGGAGTTTATAAGCTTAAATGTAATGAGTGCAATGGCTGCTATGTGGGGCAGACGGGACGCAACTTCGAAACTAGATATAAAGAACATAAAGCTTGTTTTAGACTAGGAAAAATAACCTCAAATTTTCCCAATCATTTTCTAGGTTCCAACCATACATTTCCAGATATAACAAATTTAGAAATATTACATACAGAAAGAAAAGGCAAAAAATTAGATTTATTAGAGAAAATTGAAATTTATAGACATAAAAAAGACAGTAAATCTTCTTAATACTCAATTAGACCTAGGAAATTCCACTCTTTTCAAAGTACTATAAAAAAAGGTTTATACACACAACAATACCATTGTATCTGCTAATAAAAATGTAAAATTCTACCTAACGTAACCTACCCGTACCATCTGGAATTTTTACCCATCAATGTATTTATTTATTAATTTTAGTTAGTTTTATCTCAATCTTGTAAGCGTCTTGAAGATGTAGTTGTACTACGAAACGGCCGTAACGCCATATATTTTAATACACGTGACATTTAACAAAGTTCAAGTTGTTTTATTTTACATAGTTCTTTAAAAGATTAGCTAGTTAAACAAAACACGACAGCCAATTATGGTTAAGGATTAATACAGAGTTTTTAAAGTTAGATAACCTAATTTTATTAAAATATTATATGGCGTTATATTAAAAAATAATAAAAAATGAAAATTGAAAGGTTTTATTTTTTGAAATGCTGCACCTAAAAATAAAAGAATACAAAATATATTGCACAAGTAATAAGTATTATTATACAGTTTAATTAATAGCCTTTTGCCAGTGAGTGATTTTTACCTATACAATGTTTTAAAATTATTAAAATTATTTAAAAAAATTAAAAATACTTATAAAGTATTAAAAAAAATAGTAACCTTATTTTCTATTAATGGAATCCTGAGCGTAATTGTACTGAAAGAATTAAAAAAATATTTATCGCCATTAAAAATATTCCTAACATTTTTAATTAATTTACGCCTTAACACCTTTAAAAAAACTAAACATTATAAATTAGCTGATGATGGGTAAAAACATTTTTTTTTTATCTTGGGACAGTCCACGAAGGCTGATGCCTAAGTACTAACGTACCGTGGGTGTCTTCAGTGTGGTGAGAGGGAGTTTGTTCACACGGGACTTAAATTTTTGGAGATTGGGAGGAGAAGGAAAAACCTCTGCGGGCAGCAGGTTCCATAGTCTTGACACTCTAGGGATGAACGAACGAAGAAACCGGGAAGTTCGGGGCCTCTCTAACTGAACTGTAAAAGGATGCATAAAAGTTGCACTGTTGGGAGCTTCCAGAGAAGGAATTATACTGGCCAACTCCTCTGAGTAGAAGCCGTGAAAATACCTATAGAAGAGCGACAGATCTCCTACAGCTCGACGGTGGGCAAGAAGAGGAAGCCTTTCTGTGAGCGTTGGATCATTAATAAGACGAACGGCTCTTCTTTGAATGGAGTCCAGAATGCTAAGTGTGGTAGAGGACGCCATTCCCCAGACATGAGAACAATATTCTAAAGAGGTTAGTTATTCTATATAGGTTATTTAAAAATGCCCAGTATTTTTAAAAAATAAAAAGACCAAAATAAAATTTAAATATTGGTAAAAATTTTTTAACTCCACACACTTTTCATCTTTTAAACAATAAAAACCCTTAATAGCACTAAAATCGTGGACTTTCATTGTCTTTATTTGTTAATTAATACACAACGATTCAGTAAGTGATGTGATATATCTAACCGTTTTCAAGTGATAACTAATAAAAACCCCTGTATAAATCAAATTTATAAGGTGCTATACCAGTACATTAAACTTTAGACCAGTTAATAATAGAACAAAAATCATCACAATTTTCTTTTTTATTCTAGCGGGATAAATGCTTTCAGATTTATTGGTAAAAACTAGACAAAAAACAGATATATTTAAATATTATCAATTAGTTTAAGCCTCTTTTTACCTTTTAAGGACAATATTAACAGAAATTCAATAAGTATTAAATTTATGATGTTTTAAATCATTTGTTTACTACGGCTGGCAAATTGCACGGTTAGCGCATATGTTTAAATAATTTGTTTTTACTAAAATTCAACTAGACTTAAACTAAAAGGTTTAATACATGAAATTAAATATTAATACTTTAAATGATTTGTTATAAGGGTAAGAAATATTATGAAGCATATGATTTAACATCTGTTAATGACGTCGAATGATGGGCCGGTCCTTTGAACCTGATCTTTAATGCATGCTTACGTCATCTTCCTAATGCATCCCTTTCCGACGCACGTTATTCTCCTAAGTAACATGTTATCTTCATACGGCTGGTCTGCGGATCGAATCGGGAACTACTGAGCCTGGTTGCCCATTGGTCTGATTCAGGTATGCGTCTAGTTTAATTCAGAACCCGACTCCGCCGCCTTACCTGCCCCGGGGGGAGGAGCCAGGAAGTGGGTAAGAGGTTGGGTAAGGAGTGAAGGGTGGAAAGAGGTTGGAGGCAAAAGAAAGTGAAAGGGACCAAAAGTGGAAGGAGTGGGGGGTGGACAAAGTGACATATCACCTACTGAAAACCTCTTGTAGATGAAACTAGAATAATAGTAGACTTCATTGATCAATACTACATTAACCGCTTATCATGACCCTCAAGATCCCCTGATATTCTGGGTCGCAACTTAAACTTATAGCACGCCCCGTAGACTCTTGCAGCACTTCTAGGCATGAGCTAGAGGCAGGGTAGGACAAAATACTCCAAGAGGATATACACCACCTTATCTAATAAATGCCCAAACGTGTCAATGAGTACAATAAAAATTTCGGAATTATTAGCATGTTTTTATTTATGTACCTACATAATTGCAAAAGAAACTTTTTGTATCTTGAGTTTAGTCAAACTAGAGCGGCCCATTTTCAGAAGTGCCAAGAAATGTATTTTAATTACCATTTTAATCACTTTATTTTTTTATCTTTAAGTTTAATTAAAAATGTTTTATTAACTTTTATAGATGGGTATAATACCTCTGTGTATTTATATAATCAGATTACCATATAATCATTTTAACGAGTTGATAAGACATACTATTTTATGCGTTCCAGAAACGCTCCAGAAGTTATCTCCATTTTCAATTAGCCGGTTATCAAATTGGCTAAAGAACTTTCGTTAAGCTAACAGGAAGTTTATGTAATTACTAGTTTGAGTAACATTAGCAAACTCTGCAAAAGGATAAATTTATGTAATGGCACAAACTTGGTTAGGATAATAAGAAACGTATTTACATTATTTAGTTTATGTTACCTGCCTTTTTTTTTAAGAGCATATAACCAGTAAAAATAGTATAAAAAATAACAATATTTCTTTCAAAAAACAAGAAGGCTTTAAAAATAAAAGCAAAGAAATAATTAAAAAGTAAAAATATTTATTTATAAATATTTTAATAAATGACCAAATTTAAAATTTAACACACCTTTAAAAATGTTAAAATCTTTGCGCAATCTAGCACAGTTTATAGAGCACAATAGCAACTGTTTTGATAACAAAAAGTTAACAGCAAACCAACAGTACCATCTTAAAAAAGGCACATATAACCTAAAAACCTAGATCCGTACAAAAGTTAGCATTTCTCTGTTTTTGATTTAACAAAAAACTGTAAAAAATAGCAATTTTTTTGGAAGTTTGGATAAAGCTATTTTTAAATTTTATGACCACCAAATGATCTAAAATAAAATATAAAAAGTACTGTTTTTTAAATTTTATTGGATTTTCGTATACCATGGTTTATTAAAAATTTAGACCTTTCATACAAAAAAAACCAACTTAAGCAATAATAAAAAATATTTTAAAATCAAGAGAATTTTTAAAAGTTAAAAATTCTTAAAACATATGTTACACACATATATTTTTTTAGGTTGTATGAATGTTACATTGCAAAAAACTTTTTACATGCTTTATTTATTTTAAATTTATATTAAATTTATTTACTTTAAGATTAAGTGAATCGTCGGTTTATGGTACTCGATAAAACAGATGCATATCACGTGGACCAAATCTAAGATCTCTATCAAGACGGTAATTCTTTAATATTACACAAATAATTTTAAAATGCTCAAATTTAACACGATATTTAATAAAATCTTCTATAAAAAACAAGTTTAAAAGAAAGGTCGTTTATTTCATACAAATGAGGTTAGTGTAAAATTTAAAAATCCGTTTCGAAAAAAAAAACTCCTGTTTTTTTTTATATAAAAGTGATTTTAAACCTAACGGTTTTATATACTTCCGGCTACCGACAGTGTGCATCTACCTGTTATTAATGATGCCAACAATATGTTTCTTCAGTATAATATTTTTAAAATGATGAAAATAAACTAAAGAAATCTTTTGAAAAAGCCCTCCATGTAGGTGCGAAACGTTAAAGAAATATTGTTGTTTGAATTATACAGAAAAACCCCAAATCCAAAATTTTTTTTCTTTTTAAAAATTTTATAAATATATATATTTTTATATATATATATATATATATATATATATATATATATATATATATATATTTTTTTATATATTTTATATATATATATATATATATATATATATATATATATATATATATATATATATATATATATATATATATATATATATAATTTTATAATTTTAAACGATTCAAATTAAATAAAAATAAAAGGGCAAAGTTGCGCATTTAGGTGCCTAAAAACCCTGCCGTTTAGAAAGTTTAAATTCCGAGCCGGGATATCCGGAAAAAAAAAAAATTTGGCGATTTTTTTTTTTTTTTGACGTTACTTAAAGGAAGGGTAAAACAAAGACATCTTTAAGCCTTTCCTACAAAAAAGTTGAGAAATTTTTTCCTACGACGTTTCGTTTTGTTAAACCATCATCAACTTTATTTTTTTTTAAAAGACACTAATTATTTATTGCATTTTTTTTTAAAACCCAATTTTTTGAACAATCCCAATTACAAGATGTATAACACTTAATATTTTTTTGTGAAATAAACATATTTTCCAAAAGACAATGAGTTAGACAAGGAACGCACATAATTTTTTAGGGGGGGTTTCCCTATTTGTTAATAAATATAAAGTGTTATACATTTTTGTAATTGGGATAATAAGGGGTTCAAAAAAATTAAA
>JAHBCN010011151.1:0-29697 GCA_019359885.1 Listronotus oregonensis | reverse complement strand
ACCTAATTGGTCTGCCAAATAAGGGCCCGGGTACGTCATTAGAAAGGCAGATTGAATTAAGGCCCTAATAACTTCCTGGAATATATATTTTATTCAAATATTTATTTAAGTTATGAAATGATCAATATTTAAATTTTTTTAAAAAAATTTTTTTTGTGTTGTTCTCTACAAATATAAAAAACAGAACATTAAACCGTGCAATCGTATAAAAAAAAATAAGTAAAGTAAATAATAAAAATATTAGGACAGAAAATTGGTAAAATTTTTAGTTGACACAACAAAAGAAATCGGAATATTTTTAATATTTATTAACCTTAAGAAGCTTTTACATTATCAGAACCCTGGAAAAACCTTTTTTTACTTAAAGAGGTTTCGGTTTTAAATTTCTATAATTTTTTACTTTTTTTAAAATTATAGTATTCCTAATAGTTGTTTTGGAAACTAGTAGGTGTATAAAATTTTTAAATTTTCTAACTTTTTTGGACTCATTTATTATATCCCAAGAAACAATCTTTTTTTTTTCTAATAAAAAAACCCCTTCATATATAATAACCGGTATTAATAAAACATTATACATATTATAGATTAAACATTCCCTTTTTTACATGCAACTTGGCCTTTTATCTAATTAAAAGTAAAGCATACATATTTTCCACCTGCACAAAAACTTTAGACATAAAATTTCAACAATTGGCCCTTAACAGACACGAACATTAACTAAAATATTTCACAGCAGGAATGAAATTTTCCCCTGAACTACTAAGTAAGGCTTTGCCATCATTGAATATGCCTTGTTAGTTGATACCAAACACTAATTCTTTTTTATCAAGTTTTTTCATAACATAAAACGTAATTTATTAATTTCTTGTAGATAGCGACCTAATAGCTAATTGTATTTGCAACACGCTATACGATCATTTAACAATTCGTTATTTTAAACTTGTCCCTAGTTTCAAGTGGTATGTAAAGGGAAAGATATTGATTAATGTTTTTTTCATTTACAGTGTCTGCAAAGTAATACTGCAGCTTTTCCTTTTTTATCGCATAAAGGAATAAATTGTTTTGTCAAATATATAATTTTCCATTAAAGAGTTTTATTTTTTTACTGTAAAAGGTTCCCTAACTGCAACGCTTTAATAAGGGTGCGTTCCATCCCTAAAATCTAAGAAGGAAAGATGGGCCAAGTAGCACCTCGTTTAAAAGGTAGTTTTTCTCTGTTCATGGACATACATTAGCTTCTTCTTATTCCCTGGGGGCCGTCTTGATTTACTACCGGAGGCAGCACAGCCTCCTGGACTTTTGGTGCCTAATCCCCAATTATCTCTTATACCAATCATCCCATTCGTCTTGTTACTTCTACAAGTCTGTATAACCCCGAGACTGGTTGGTTAATATATTCTGTGGGCTCATTTCCCTAATAATGCCTATCTTTTGTAATTTAATGCTTCACATTCGCACAGGATATGGTAGATTGTTTCTTCTCCTCGTCGCACATTCTGCAACTTGGGTTTCCACTGTATGAGCCTATATTGTGTGGGTGTCCTTTTAGGTTATCGTGCCCTGTTAGAAACCCTACTGTTATGCGAAGTCTGTTCCTACTTTGTCTAAGTAGTTCTTCCTTCGTTCTTTTGGATGGGCTTCTTATGTAGCCTTTTCCATTTCTAATTCTACTGAGGTTTCCCCAGTATTTCTCGTGTTTGTTTCGGATCCATTCCTGGTTTTGCCCTCGTGCTGTGGTTTTGGTCACTCCAAGGGCAGGTTCTGGCCCAAAGTATGGTGTGGATAATCTCGCTAGCTCATCCGCTTTTTCGTTGCCTTCTTATTCCCGAATGTTTTGGTACCCATATGACAGTTTGCGTTCTCTCAGGACCTTAGCTTAGGTACAGCTGTTTTTGATATACAGGGTGCCTTTGCCAAAATAAATATCTTGTTCTTGTTGTTTTTCATTTAATAAATTGTGTTTTTCTACATAAAGGATTTAATAAAGTTGCCCTAAACAAGATAAACTATTTTCTATTAATTAATTTACCAGGGCCCAAATTATTAGGTAGCTGATTTTTAAAGTAAATATTATTATTGAAGAAAAAAGGTATTTCTTATCTTAATGTCAGATAATGGATCTTTCCGGCAACGCTGTACTATTACTCTGCTTCTTTTCAACTAAAATAAAAATTCTTTCACCGGGCACTTATTCAGTTTGTAGTTAATTAACATAGTGTTACTGACATAAAAAAGGTTTATACCACACAAGAGGGAATAGAAAGTAGTAAATTGTTTTTGGAAATAACCAGAATGCTACACTCACAGCAAATGTTTAATAAACGAAATAAAGGTAAAAATTTTCACCACAAATATCTTCTTGAATTGGTAAAAAAAAATTTAAAGACAGGATCGGTAGATAATAAAAAAACATCGAGAAGCCGGTAAGAAATGAAGCTACAGAGGTAGGTGTTTTAGACCATGTAATAATAGATCTCACTTGGGCTATTTTAAATTTTTATCATTTCCACCCTTATAAAATTAAATGGCTCAAGAAATTAATAAGATTACTTTGATCAGCGACTAGATTTTTGTGAAATTATGAGCGAAAGAGCACAAAATAATGCAAAGTTTTTGTCTAATATTTGTTTCTCCGATGAAGCGTCCACACAAATTAAATGTTTGAGATGAAAGTTTAAAAAAAAACCTGGAAAACGCAATAAAGAAACGTACCTACAGTTATTGGAGGATGCTATCGATTCAGCAATAACAAATACCGAAAATAATCCTTAATACGTAAAAGACCAGGTAATATTTAACAAGATAAAGCACCTTTTTATTAAATACAAGTTTTTCGGAATTATTTAGACGCCCAATACTCTTGTCGCTGGATTGGACGAAGGGGTGCCATTAAATAGCCTCCTCGAACGCCAAATATTTCACCACTGGATTTTTATTGAATGCAAATAAAAAGTAAAGGTATACCACTCAACCAGAGTCCTTGGAAGAGTTGCGCAAACGCATCATTTTTAAATGCAATCAAATTACTTCTGAAATGCTCCAAAATGTGCGAAAAACCATTAAAAAAGATGCAAGCAAAAACTTTATTACTACATAGAAATGGGCGGAAGGTGACCATTTTCAACATGTCTTAAATTGATAGTCTTGTGATTGATAGTGTAGTACCAGGGGTAAATTATTTACTCTAACTTTTACTTTTGTCAACAGAAGGTTATTTTTAACTCTCGAAATTTAAATTAAGCAGAAACACTTTGTATATCGAAAACTTCTCTACTAAATGAGCTAAAGTAAGAAAAAATAAAAAAACTTTAACTTTTACATTTTAGGGATGTCAAGGCGTTGCAGTTAGGGATCGCGCCTTAGCGTAAAAATGTTATTTCTTTAAAATAATAGTGCAAGGGTCGGATAGTTCTGATTAAGAAATCCCTTAAGGCACCAAAAAATCAGATATTTTGTTTTTCTTTGGACACTCTGTATTTTAAAAACCACCAATCAAAACGGCTTAATCTAAGTATGTGCATTAAAATAATCCAAAAAGCTTTGAATTAAAATGCAACTTGACCTCCCTTTCCATTTAACATTTCAAAAGTGGAATGAGGAAAAAATTTACCCAATATCTGGAATTTTAGTACTTTTAGCTTTATACAGGGTGTCTCAGAATATGTGTAATCTCTCGAATGAAATTGAAAACTAAAAAAAAATTATAAAATTTTCCCATAAACTTTTTCCCTATGCCCCTTTTCCCCTACGGAGATACAGGACATAAGGGACGCCCCGGGTTTTTTGTTCAAAAAACCCTTTTAAAAAAATTTTTTTAGGCGAATTTTTTTTTTTGAATGATGGTTACTTGAAAATCTTTTTAAAAATGACCTATAAATCATATTTGGCTTTTTTTTTGGGGACGGACTATCTGAAAAAAATACCTTTTTAAAACCCCCTTGTTTGAAAAAAAGGCTCAAAATTTTTTTTAAATGGGCTTTAACCTTAAACAAAAAAAAGGATTTTTAAATTTGGGCCCCGATAAAATCAACTGTTTACGAAAAAAATCATGTTTGGAAAATTTTTCCCATTAAAAGGGGGGTTTTTTCAAATTGTACGTCAATTTTTAAAAAGTTTTAAATTTTATTTTAAGAAAAAAATTTTATATAAACGTATGCCCAAAAACATTTTTAATTTTTGAGATAAAAGGGGGTGGAAAATTTTTTAAAAATAAATCATTTATTTTTTAATTTTAAAAATACCATTTTAGATTTTTAATAAAATTTGGCATAAATTTTATGTATTAAAAGCTTTTTTTAGGGGGTTACTACTTTTTTTATTTTCACCAGGGGGGCCCGCAGAATTTGACCTGCCAATTTTGGCAAAAAAAAAAAAAAATGTGGTAGATACAAAAAAAATTTCGGATACAAAATTATTTTCCCAAAAATTTCTAAAATATCAAAAGGGGTATTACAAAAGATTAAAATAAATTTTTTTTAAAAAAAAATTTTACCCCCTTTATCTCAAAAGTTCTTTTAGGATATATTCCAATATGAAGTTTTTTCTTAAAATGGCCCCAAAAATTCCCCCAAATATTGAGGGAACAAAAAAAAAACAAAATAAAAAAAATACCAAACAAATATTTTATTTCTAGTAAACGGTTATTTAAATTTCGATGTCAATAAAAAAATCCCTTTTTTTGGTTTAAGGAAAAAACTACCCAAAAAATAATATTTTTAAAGTTTTATCATACAGGGTTTTAAAAAAGTAATATTGTCAGGTTAGTCCGCCCCTAAAATTTAAAAAAGCCAAATCTGAAATAGGTTCTTTTTAAAAAAACTATCTAGTAACCATCATTTAAAAATATTAAATTACCCCCAGTATTTTAAAAGTTTTTAAAAAAAAACGATTTCCAGGGTCGCCCGTTTGTCCCCGTATCTCCGTAGAAAAGGTTCATAGGAAAAGGATTTTTAAAAAAGGAACCCCTTTTCATTAAATTTTTTTTCAAAAAAAAGATATTCTTTCATTTTTTTGGGCCCGTTTTTAAGTGAAATATTTTCAAAATTACCCCAAATTTCCCAAATTTAAAAAAAAAGAAATTTTGAAATTATTAGCAGTTGGCTATAGATTAACACCTTTTTTTTTTTTGTTTTTTTTGCAATAATTCTATCGTGCCTTTTTAACTAAAGGATGCACTGTCCCCCAAAGTGCAAAAAAAAATAAATGAAAAATATAATAATATATTTTTTTTTATACCAATTTTCTTTAAACAAATTAGTTACCTACCTTGTTTTGCGTTTTTTATTTTTGGGAAATAATTTTTAAGTTTCTTTTAAAATTTTAAAAAAATAAGTATTTTAATAGATTTATTTTATAAGTAAAAACCCCAAATTGCGCTGGTATAACAGCAGCTGTCTCTTTTATAGTATGCAAGGGAAAATAAAAGGTGAATAAACTTATTTTTCACCAACCCCGTCTTTTTGGGAAAAAAGTTTTAAATATTGTATAATGTTTAAGCTTAAATTTAATTAAATACTGCTAGTCGTAAAACATCGTGGGTAATAAGACTCAAATTTAAAAATAAAACAATAATATAGATAAAATTGGGGCAATGAAGCACAAAAAAGGTAAAAAGTTCAATTTTTTTTTTTTGGGAAAAGGATCGAAATGGGTTTTTTTTCATTTTTTCCCAAAAAATTTTTTTTGAAAAAAATGTACCTACTTTAAGACTTAAACAAACCGAAAATTGCTTGCGGACAAAAAGGCATTCAAAAATGCTTTTTTCGAGGCGGCTTTTGGAAGATTTAATAACCTTGTAAAAAAAAGGGCAAAACTGGCCCAAATCGGGCCCCCGGATTTTCAAGGCCGCAGACCACGATTATATTTTTAAATTTGGGACCCACACCCGGACCGGGGAAAGCTCAAAACCCCGATGAACGTCACCCGTGGGACTCCCCCAAAAAATTCTAGAGGAAAAGGGAAAAATTTGAGGCCCGGGGTTTTTTTGGGTAGAAAAATTTTAAAGGGGGGAACACTCCCCGGACACCTGGTGCACCGGAACCGGGAAAAGGGACCTCTTTTCCCGGGGTTTTCCTCACACAATAAAAAGACGAACCGAAACCGTTAAGGGGGGGTTTTGGGGCCCCGAACCCAAAATTTCACGTCGAAAACGATCTTTTGAACACCGGGTGCCCGGGGGCCTGGACGAGGACCTCATTTTCCAAAGGGTTTTTCCCTTTACACCATTAAAAAAGACAAACCCGAAAATTGTTGGGGTTTTTTTTGGGCCCTGAATCGGAATTTCAGGGGGAAACGCCCCCCCCGAACACCTGGTGCACCGAAACCTGGGGGCCTGAACATGGTCTCCGAAGGTTTCTCGGGCACGCCCCGCTAAAGACAAACCGAAAATAGGTATGGGGTTTTTTGGGGAATAAATTTTCCCCCAAAAAACCTCCGGAACCTGATGCACCGGAAACCCTGGGCCCTGAATGTCGGGTTTAGCGCCAAAAAAACCCATAAATCGTTCTGATTTTGTCTTTTTCGATTGCGTCAGGAAACCTTTCGGAAGGACGTTCGGGCCAAAATTTCGGTGCACCGGACACAAAGGTACAGGGTTTTTAATTTTTTACGTGGCCTTTTGTACCCCTTTTTTTTTGGGAAAACAGAAAAATGTTTTTTAAAAATTGTGGGTTTTTTTCCCTATTATCTTTTTAAATTATTAGTAAAAAATATCCAAAAAAAAAAATTTGGAAAAAAAAACCAAAAATTTAAAAAAGGCAACTTTTTTTTTAAATTTTTTTTTAAATAAAAAATTTTAAAAAATTTTTAAATTAAAATTTTTTTTAAAAATTTTAAAATAATTTTAAAAATTTAAAGAACCATTTTTGAGATATTTTAGCTTAGAATAATAAAAAGCAAACAGTTTTATATTAGTATCAAGAAAGCCATGGAAAAAATTAAAATTGTTATTTTGCTTGAATTTGGTAAAAGTTTTCTGGACCAATTATGTTTATTTTTTAATTAAAAAATTCCTGCCATAGACTTTATCGGTGAATAGAATTTTTTTTAAAACTATGGATTCTGCTGCATAAACCCAGCTATTTTCAATGGATACTTTGGGCGAACCGATGTTTTGTTTAGAAAGATTTGGGGCGGGGACAAAAATTTATAAGGAAGGGAAAATTTTTAAAATTTTAAGGGGTTGGGAAAAAATTTTATAATCTGTTTTATTACGCTTAGATGCCCCATCTGAAATTTATATTTTAGGATTTTTTAAAAAATTTTTAAAAAAGGGAGTTTGTGTTTAAACCCAAAAGGGGAAAGTATAATAATTATCCTGGAAAAAAAAGGAAAAACCGCAACTTGTTTTATTTCTTGCTACAGCTTTTTTTTTTTTTTAAGCTTTTTTGTTCAATAAAATTTTTTCTTTTATTTAATAGTATCTATAGATGGTACCCGTTGTTAAGGCTATAATAAATAATATTTCCCCTTTTCATTTGTCATTTTTATTTTACCATAAAAAAACGACAATAGCGATTTTTTGTTCTTTTAAAAAACCCTTTGACAAGAAAACAAAATAAATTATTCTTAATAGTTAAAATGATAAATTTTAAAAATTTTTTTAAAAATCGAGACTCAAATTTTTTAAAAACAATTTTTTTGTTTTCATAGTTTTTTTATACAAATAATTTTTTTTTAAATTTTTTTTTTTTTTTTTCTAAAATATTTTTTAAAAAGGTTCATCCAAATATCATCAATTTTATATATTTTAAAAAAACAGAAAAAAAAAAACTTTTATTTGGGGAAATAATAAAAGGGTGTTTTTTTTAAAAAAAGAAAGTTCCCCAAAATTTTTCCTTTTTTTATTGCATTTTTTTTTCTGTTTAAAATTTTAAAAAGATAAAAAAAACAATTTTTTTAAAAACTTTTTGTATTTTTTTAAAAAAAAGGGTTAAAATCCCAAAGAAAAAAAAACCCCCGTACTTTTTCGGGGGAAATTTGAATTCAGCCCCCCAAAAAAAAGAAAAAATTTTTTGAGCTATTTTAAAAACTTTTTAGAAAAAATTTTGGGGATGACGTTCAGTCCAGGTTCCGAAGCACCAGGTTCCAAAGGGGTTTGCTCATGCCACATATAAAATTCAGCAACCCCCCCGGACCGCGGGTTTCCCCTTTCCCCCCGGGGAAATTTTTGGGGGAAAAGTCCCCCAAAGGATTTTTTTGAAAACAGCATCAAAGTAGCGGAAACCGGATCGGAACCAAATAAGTTGTTTTTACGAATTATCACAAAAAAAAAGACTTTAAAATTTTTCCCTTTCTTTTTTTGATTTTTTTTGGGAATTTTTTTTTTTTTAAAATTTTCAATTTGGAACCTAATAGTTTGGGGACTTCTAGGTAGCTTTTGAAGTTTTTGGTAAAAAACCGTTTTAAAATAACTTTAAAGGGCAAAGACTTTAAAAAAATTTTCATAGTCCCGTAATTTTTTCCCCGTTACTTTTAAAATTCCTTCAAGTTGTGGAATATGTAGTAATATTTAAGGAAAAATTTTTAAACCCCCTTTTTATGAGGGAAAAATGTTTATAGAAAAATTTTTTTTTCCCCCCCTCTGTTTTAAAAATTTTCCACAAATTTCCCCAAATTTTTTAAAAAAAAACACTTTAAAGAAAGGGGTTTTCCCCCTTTACAATTTTTTTTAAAAAATTTAATTTTTTTTTTGGGTTTTAAAATTTCCCAAAAATTTAAAATTTTTTATATGACAATGGGAACTTTTTCTTGGGGGGGGGAAAATTTGAGATGGTATTGTAGTTATCGCATTATATAGTTTGAAATATCTACAACAAATATTTCACTTAATGGTAAAAATTTTTTTTTTAAAATAATGAAAAAAATGGGGGGGGGACTTAAAGTAAAGTGGCAAATTTTTAAAACACACCTTGTGTAGTAAATACCACTTAGAAGTTTTGTGAAATCCCCTTTTACTGAAAAAAAAGTGGACGCCATTAAAATTTTTAAAAATTTTCCCCTTTTAGTATAAAAAAATTTTTAAATGTTAAGAAATCACAAAAAAATAAATTAAAAACAAAAATAAAATCAAATAATTAGGGGAAAAAAAGTTAAAAAAAAAAAATTTTTCACAAAAAATTTTTTTAAAAAATTTTTTTATTGCCTGCCCAAAAAAAAAAAGGGTAAAAATATGTTTTAAGAGGGGCGTCGTTTTTTTAAAACTTTTTTACATCACATTTCCCCCAAAAATTTTTTTAAACGTTTTGAATTTTTTTTTTCTTTTTTGGGTTGTGAATCAACAAAAAAATTTTTTTCCCCCACAAAAAGGGGGAAAATTTTTAAACATAAAAATATTACCCCTTATAGTTGAGGGGGCTGGGAAAAACAAAGATGCTATTTAACTATTTTTAAATATGAAACAAAGAAAAAACAAATACGCCAAGTAAAGTTGGCGGGAAAAAATCTTATAAAGTAGGGGGTCGGGGAGCGGTGACCACGGCGCACGTTCCCCCCCCCGTAGTTGGAACGTAAAAAGGCGTACCGGTACAAGTTTTAATTTTTTTAAAATTTTTCGAAACTATCACCTTTAAAATGTTCCCCATTTTGGTCGTAGGCAAAAAAATGGGGTCGTAGCGAAACGTTCCCCTAACTAGTAAAAACAACTTAGAGTTCCCCAAAAATAGTCGCGGCGGGAACAACGACTAAAATTGCTGCTTGGGCGTCAGCTTTGGGGCAATTTTTTAAAAACCTCGTAATCAGCGTTTAAAACTCCCCGGGAAAACCCCATTTGGGCCAGTTTTCTTTTTTTTTACAAAGGGTTTCTAAATCTTTAAAAACCGTCTTTAAAAAAATGCATTTTTTAAAAAAATTTTTTTGGGGGCACCAATTTTAAAAATTTTTGTATAAGCCCCAATGTAGGTACATTTTTTACAACAAATTTTTGAAAGCGAACACAAAAAACCACATACCGATCCGTCTTAGTATAAAAAATTTTGAGGTTCGGTGCTTCATTGCCTCCACTATTAAGAAAAAGATGTATTTGTAAAAGAGAAGCAAAGAACACTTTAAATTTTTTAAAATTTTAAAGGAGTCAAATTGGTTTGGACCCGCGCGTTTTGCATGTAAATGATTCTCCTTAAACAATATAACTTCTTGAATCGAACTTTAATTTTTTAAATTTTAAAACGTTTTGGGGGTTCTGCCAGGAAATAATTAAAGAGAATTTATTTAGCTTGGCAGAATTCTCAAAAAATTTGGTTCCTATTCGCAATCAACAATTCCTGGTCTGTTATAATCTAAGCTTTTCGGCTCTTAGTTGAGGTTTTAAATTATGGAGTGGAAAACCAAATTCCCTAACACTTCATTCATCCGCAGGTTTGTAATTTCTTTATTTTCACTTAGTTCTTCTTTATTACTTTAAAGTTGTCTCAGTAAAAGCTTTTTTGTAACTTTTTAAAAACGCTATTTTATGAGTTTTCATTAGCCTCTTATATTAAAGTTTTAAAAAGACTAAAATACCACAAATAGATTGTAAAATTTTCTTTATTAGCAAGTCTTTGCCAATTATGGAAGTTCCTTAGGCTACTATAACCTAATTGGGCAGAATTTAGATTGTTTATTACAGGGTTTTTAATCAAATGGGACCAAGGGGGCCAAAAAAGAAGGGGGGGTTTTTAATTTTTTTTATTTTTCCCCACTTGCAGTATTTTTTTAAATATATTTTTGTGTTGAAACTCACCCCGGGATCCAACTTACTTTACCTGATGTTCCAATAAATCTGTTTTGTTTTATGCCTTATTTTTTCTTAATAATTGTATAAAATAATATTGGAAAATACACACTTTTACAATCACCGCTAAAGGGTAATCGAAATTAAAGAGTTCAAGAGCCAATCAAATGCTTAGTTAATTTTATAAATGGCTTTTTTTTAATCCCAATAGTATCTGTAGTTTTTTCTTCAATTCTTCCGATTCTCTTAAAATCCCCCCAAAATATTTTATCGGCAAAGGGATTTTAGAATTAATTTAATTGAGTTTGGGTAATATTATTTATAGTCAAGTAACTAAAGACCTAAAGTACCCAAAGCTGTAAATAAATCTGTACAATTTAAATTTGGCCCAATTCTTAGGTCTTCGCGGTTGCTTTCAGAAGAAAAAGTTTATCACGATTCCAAAGTAACGCCGAAAATACCCCCCCTTCAAAGCCCCAAAAAATGATTTTCCCCGCGAATATCTGCCAAAATATAAATAAGATAATTTTTGTTTAAACAAAAAATGAAGATCACCTAGAAATCTACAAAAATGGACCTAACCATTTTTTTCGCAACACCAAATTTTTCGCAAAAACGACCGTCGAAAAATCCATAACATTCCACACAGGATAGATGTAGTAGTAGGCAAAAAAAATGCAGATGGAAAAAACATTTTTTTATGAAAACGCAAGAAAGATGGTGAAGGTAGGTGGTAGAGGAGCTTTTCTCGCCTGAGGCGGTACCACCCCACTTGCCCTTTAAAGGACTCGTGAAATCTTAGTACGTTTCGAGTTCTGGGCGGTGAGTCAGTTTCCTTCTTCCTCCTCCTTTTCTCTTTTAGTTTTCCTTTTTTCTTCTTTTTTTTCTTTCCTTTTTTTTTTCCACTCTACTAAAATTTGGAAATAATGATGATGGCACACCGAACGTAAAGTTATCCGGGGGTAAAATACCCTTCCATTCGGTTCTCCGGGCGGATACATTTGGGGGGGCCCCCATCGAAAGTCTGATATCGTTTACAAATATATGTGGGCTTAACTCTAACGTGAACTCTGTTCACCATTATCTTCAATCCTCCAAACCCCACATACTATTTTTATCGAACCCAAATAAGTCCTAAAACAGCAACCAACCAACTCCTTTTCCCAGGTTATGAACTTATTTCATCTTTTCGACCCCATGGCGGCGTTTGTGCTTACGTTCGCAACGACCTGGCTTGTCTTAGGGTTTCTAACCTCGAATCGGATAGGCCTGATATTCTTTGGCTTAAACTTACTTTCAGATCTTCTACTAAATTCATCTGCTGTATATACCGGTCCACGTCTGACAATTCCTACAACGAGTTCTTTAATTTCCTTTCAATAAAGATCGACAATATTATTTCCCAGTTTCCATTGGCCAAGTTATCGTCCTCGGGGGTTTTAATGTTCATAATAAGGATTGGCTAGGCTCCACAAAAACTGATACACAAGGCAGAGCAGCAGAAAATTTCGCAATCAGCAACTCGCTCACCAATCTAATTATGGAACCTACCTACTTTCCTAGGGTTCCACCCATAATTCTAACCCCCTAGATCTCTTTCTTACTTTCACCCCCGAACTCTATCAAGCATCAGTAACTGCTCCCCTTGGTCGCTCTGACCATGGTTTGGTCACCGTATCATACTCCACTCATTTTGAGGCAACTGAAAGCATGCCGCCACGAACCATCTGGCCTACAATCGGCCGACTGGGATGGTCTAAGATTTTTTGCCAGCTACCCTTGGAATCCTACCTGCTTTTCTACTCACGATCCTTCAGAAATATGTAAACAAATTACCGAAACAATTCAACTAGGCATTGAGACCTATATTCCCTACACTAAAAAGAACCCCATAACTTCAAATCATAAACCGTGGTTTTCTAAATCATGTGACAAAGCCAGACTTTTAAAACTTCAAGCCCACAAAAAGTTTCTTCAAAACCGCAGTCTCGAAAATCGACAGGCTAGCATCGAAGCAAGAAATGAGTATAATCAGACCATCTCAGATCAAAAGACCGTTTTAACAATCCGAATAAAAGATAAAGTTCTCTCTTGCTCGAATGGCAGTAAAGCTTTGGTCCTTTGCCAAAAATATTAGTCAGAACTTTTGCACAAATTCTTTTCCACCCCTAATCTCTGAAGATGGAATTGTCTCTACCTCCAAAGGAAAAGCCGAACTATTTGCCAAACAATTTCGCGAATTCTACGCTTGATCCTAGTATTAATCTTCTTCTTCCAACAGTTGTCCCTGTTTTCCATAAAATGTCCGATATAATTTTTAAAGTCAAACGGATCAAGCGTATTCTTTTTTCTCTTACTACCAAGAAATCATCTGGGCTAGATGGCAACCAGCAATTGTCTTAAAAAAAGTGCTCCCGAGCTTGCACCCATCTAAACTCGCCTCTTTCGAATCTCTTACGACACGGGCATTTTCCCGGAGAGTTGGAAAGCTGCACGTGCGCAACCTGTCCCCAAAAAAGGATCCAAAAGTCTCCCTTCTAACTATAGACCTATATCTCTTCTTTCAGTTGTTTGCAAGATAATGGAAAAATTCATTAATTCCCAAATCTTAAAGTATCTGGAAAAACATAAGATCTTACATGATAGACAATATGGATTCCGTCACAGTAGATCCACAGCTGATCTTCTTTCCTTTGTCTCACACAACTGGAACAAGTCCCTTGAGTTTCTTGGTGAATCCCAGATCGTTGCTCTTGACATATCCAAAGCTTTCGATCAGGTCTGGCATGATGGGCTTCTTAACAAACTTCCTTCTTACGGTCTTCCACCTAAGCTTTGCTCTTGGCTTTCCAGTTTCCTTTCTAATCGACGTATATCAGTTAGTGTAGATGGTCATTCCTCCAGCTTCTACCAAATAAATGCTGGGTGCCCCAGGGCTCAGTGCTGGCACCCGCGCTGTTTCTTCTACACATTAACGATCTTTCTCTTCCACAATCAATCCCATTTCATAGTTTTGCCGACGATAGTAAACTCCACTCCTAGTATTCAATTTCTTAAGCCACCGTGTAATTCTGATTTTGAAAACAAGCGCAGGTTAATGCAGATATCTCTTTCACAAGACCTCAAACTTATCTTGGATTGGGGCGCCAAAAATCGTGTTCAGTTTAATGCCTCAAAAACACAGTCATGTTCGCTGTCGCGAAAAAAGTCTGCGAATGCTCATCCCTTACATATGAGCGGCCAAGTTCTGCAGAACAAAGAGTCGTTTAATCTAGTCGGCGTTACTTTTGAGAATAACCTCAACTGGCACAAACACATTTCATTCATAGCTTCGGCAGCTTCAAAAAAGATTGGATCCCTCTTTCGAGCCAGAAAATATTTCTCTTCTTCCAATCTTTACACTCTGTATGTATCCCAAATCAGACCCTCTTTGGAATATTGTTCTCATGTCTGGGGAATGGCGTCCCCTACAACTCTTAGCCTTCTGGACTCCATTTAAAAAAGAGCTGTTCGTCTTATTAATGATCCAAAGCTCACAGAAAGGCTTCCTTTTCTTGCCCATCGTCGAGCTGTAGGGGATCTATCGCTCTTCTATAGGTATTTTCACGGCTTCTGCTCAGAGGAATTGGCCAGTATTATTCCTTCTCTGGCAGCTCCCAACAGAGCAACACGTAGTGCAACTTTTATGCATCCTTTTACAGAATGGACCCAAACCCATATACAATGATAGGTACGGATTTTCCCATTCCAATGAACTTTGAATGATTTAAAAATGTATATTATTGCCTGAGCAGTGGAACTATTCGTCCGCCCGCTCATAAATGAAATCCATGAAGATAGCGGCATTCTAGCGGTAGGGGACTTTTGGGTCCCGTTATCTCGAAAACTATCGATTTTTCGAAAAAAAAAATATAGGGAAAATTTTTGTAGACTACAAAGCGGTCTTCATTTTTTGTCTAAACAAAAATTGTCCAATTCGCATAATTTGGCAGATATTAGCGGGAAACCCATTTTCGGGCCGTGAAGGGCCATTTTCGGCCCTTTCCCATCTGTTAATGTTGATAAACTTTTTTTCCCCCGAAAGCATCCCTAAAGACCTAAGAATGCACCACAAGGGAAAACTGTACAGATTTATTTACAGCTTTGTCCCTTCATTTAGTGGACTATTGTAAAAATCACTACAAAAAGCTAAATAAAGAAATCCTTATTTTCTACAAATGCATTAAAAACGTAGTAAACAACAAAGTAGAAAAATTGCTTTTACATTAAGTCTAGGGATTGACTTTGGACTTGTAGATAAATAATTGTTAAGCGAATGTTTAACTTCATGCGTTTTGGTAAGAAATGCGGAAAAGAAAACAGATACTGGATTTAAACAGCCCCCTCAATAAATTAGCTTAAGCTAAGTATCTTAAATTACAGTCCACAATCCGCAAATAAAAACTCGATACAGCTACCACAGAAAGTTACAAATTTAAAGATTCCTGTAAATAACATTTTAGTCTGCGATATGCCAATGGTCGCTTCTATCTTTCCATAAATCACGTGCTGATCTTTTTTAATCATTTTGCTTAGAGCGCCCATGCTTTTTAGAATCACCCCTAATTTTGGTCGACCTTAATGAAACATTCATCACTGACGGACGCACGCCCAAGACAAAATCAGCGAACAAATTCTAATACGTCTTTTCTGATAGTACTTTATTACCAAAAGTTATACAAAGCAATACAATACTTAAAAATGTATTGTTGTTAAGTTAGGTCTTTTTAATGTCGTATTAAATACAACGAAAACCTTTACAAGTGATTTTCATTTTTGCACAAAATTGCTTTTTAAAACGCTCTTCATTAACACACCAATTCCTTGGGGTGACCAAAACCACAGCACGAGGGCAAACCAGGAAATGGATCCGAAACAAACACGAGGAATACTGGGGGAGCCTCAGTAGAATAAGGCATGGAAAAGGCTTCATAAGGGGCCCATCCAAAAAAACGAAGGAAGAACTACTCAGACAAAGTAGGAAAAGACTTTGCATAACAGTAGGGCTGCTTACAGGACACAATAACCTAAGAGGACACCTACACAAGATAGGTTCATACAATGGGGACCCAAGTTTCAGAATGTGCGACGGGGGGGAAGAAACAACCTACCATATCTTGTGCGAATGTAAAGCGTTGAATCACAAAAGACAGACATTATTTGGGCAACCGAAAATGAGTCCATCATCATATCAACCCACCAGGAATAAGAATAATGGGAGAATTGGTATTAAAGTCAATGGGAGATTAGGCACAGAAAGCACAAGAGGCTGCGCTGCCTCCAGTAGCAAATCTAGACGGCTCCCAGGAAAGAAGAAGAAGAACACACTTATCGATAAATCCCCAAGTTGCGACTGACTGCATAATAACAAAGATCAAAGTCCAAGGATACAGTGATAAAACATTTAAGCAACGCAATCTAGTAGTCGTTTGTAAAATCCTAAAAGGCTTTTTTTATTATTCTTTTTGTGGCAAAATAAATAATATAGCAGATAAATAACCATTTTCAACGCTACTGGTTAAAAAAAGTTCTTCATTTTGTCGTCAAATCTGACAACTACGTAACAAAGAGAGAGTGGCCCAGTTTTTTAAATTAAATTAATATAATAATAGTAATATTATTTTTTAAAGTTTCTCAAAAATAATTACTTTTTGGATTAAACTTTACGTTCAACAAGTATTATTGAAAAAAGCTGTTTAGTCAAAAGCGCTTAGGATATTTATTTAGCAATATACACGTTGATACCGATTCTACTGCATTTTTTATGCAGTGTATTTATGAGCTTTGTGAACTTTAGGGCTGTAAATGTGACACAAAGGTAACAATAATATTTTTTTTATATTTGTTCTTAGAGACTAAAATCGCAGAATTCCTATGAACTAGCTACCATTAAATGCCTTATTACTTGTATGTTAATTTTATAAAATAAGATAATTATTTGAAAATTAGGCTGATTGTCTTTTACCAACATTGGATGACTTCTTCTTCTTCTTCCCTGGGAGCCGTCTTAATTCACTACTGGAGGCAGCGCAGCCTCTTGGGCTTTTGTGCCTAATCTCCCATTATCCTTTATACCAATCCTCCCATTAGTCTCGTTCCTTCCACAAGTCTGTATAACCCCGAGACTGGTTGGTTGATATATTTCTGTGGGCTCATTTTCGGTTGCCCAAATAATGCCTGTCTTTTGTGATTCAATGCTGCAGGATAGGGTAGGCTGTTTTCGTCACAAAATTCTGAACGGGTCCCCAATGTATGAGCTTATCTTGTGTAGGTGTCTCTTAGGCTATGTGCCCTGTTAGCAACCCTACCGTTATGCGAGTCTTCCTACTTTAGAGCTTCCTTCGCTTTTTGGATGGGCCCCTTGAAGCTTTTCCATGTCTAATTTTACTGAGGTTTTCCCAGTATTCCTCGTGTTTGTTTCGGATCCATTCCCTGGTTTGCCCTCGTGCTGTGGTTTTGGTCACTTCAAGGGCAGGTTCTCGTCCAAAGTATGGTGTGGATGATCTCTGTCTCGCTAGCTCATCCGCTTTTTCGTTGCCTTCTATTCCCGAATGTCCTGGTACTCACAAGAGAGTTACTCTGTTGCGTTCTCCCCAGTCTTCCAGTTCTTTTTGGCACTCTCATGTCAGCTTGGACGTTACCTTGGGGTTTATTAGTGCCCCCAGTGACGCTTGGCTGTCTGTTATTATGCAGATCCGCCCATTTTTTATAAAAAAAATACTTTTTGGATGAAACTTTACGTTCAACAAGTATTATTGAAAAAAGCTGTTTAGTCAAAAGCGCTTTGATGGGATATTTATTTAGCAATATAAACGTTGATACTGATTCTACTGCATTTTTTATGCAGTGTATTTATGAGCATAGTAAGCTTTAGGGCTGTAAATGTGACACAAAGGTAACAATAATATTTTTTTTATATTTGTTCTTAGAGACTAAAATCGCAGAATTCCTATGAACTAGCTACCATTAAATGCTTTATTCCTTGTATGTTAATTTTACAAAATAAGATAATTATTTGAAAATTAGGCTGATTGTCTTTTACCAACATTGGATGACTTATACGACGGATTAATTAAAAAATCTAATATTGCTTATCAAGCCATAAAAACTTTTTATTGGAATTCTGAGTTTGGTTTTCTGTCGGGCTAACTAGGGCAAACAATAATATCACTTGCAAAGTAGCGTGATCAGCCATATGCGTGATTAACGACACCCTCTTAGGCAAATAATCCATAAAAACTATATTAACTAATTTCCACTGTAAATCCAAGAAAGTACTTAAAAAATTATATACAACCACACAATCTAAGACAAATTATTTCTGTACGATAGTGAAAACTATGACTTTTAAATTTCCTACACGTAAAAAAATCTGTTTCATTAGGTTTGATTTAATTTTAAATTATTGTTGTTTACTACTAGGTTCCCTGCAGGGCAACATAGCCCTACTCCCACTTCGACCTAGGAAGATCTTTTGTAGATACCCTTTATGAGTTAATTAATACCTTTAACCCCCAAACTTTTCACAAAGTTAAATATGTTTCGGGGGACAAGTTTCTTTATATCTTCAGGAGTCGCATGGGATATGTTCAGCGGTTTTGCTCTATCTGTCACAAAACTTACAGCGTCCATTGCCACTCTGTCCCACCTTTTTAAGGTGATACCTTAAAAGGCAAGGGTTCCTCATTAAAAATACCTATAAGATTTTAAAACGTAGTTTAATATTTAGTTTTTATCCTCATGGATTATTTAGTTTAACAAGTTCAACAATGAGTTATTTTGTGTAGAATCTTACATAAGAAGTAACTCAATAGAAAAAGTAAGGTGTGCATTCCGTCGTCGATTTGGAAACAACAATGGGAGTCATGCTCGAAACCGTAAGACTGTTCTGTTATTGATTCACTACTGGCGTAAAAATGATTATGTGCAAAATTTGAAGATATCTGGACTTCAAAGAACAATTAGTACTTCTAAATATATTAAACAAGTCAAAACTGCGTTCCCAAGAAGTCCCACAAGGTCTGCTAATAGGCAATCCCTTATTTTGGAAATATCAAATCGATCGAATAGTTCACGAGGACTTAAAACTTTATCCGTACAAATGCCAAATGGTGCAACATCTTAATGGTCAAGATAAACAGGTCAGATAAGCTTTTAAGCAAGATTTTTTAAATATACATCGAGGAGATATCCACAATCTTTTAATGTGTGACGAGGCAGATTTTTATTTGAACGGCATTTTTTTTTTGAACAGAATGTTAAAAATTCGTCAAACAAAATCCTTATGAAATCAATCAGTTTGGTGGGCGGTATCATTTGGCTTTATTGGTCTATATTTTTTTTTGGAAGATGAAAATAGCCGTCATCTAAATGTAATGTCCGAGCGTTACCTAAATATGCAACAGTTTTTTATTCCTGACTAGGTAAAGGATATTACTAAATAATGCATTATTATTTCAGCAAGAAACTCCATGAGAGTTCGTCGAGAAGTGGTTAATGCGCGACTTATTTCACAATATGGGGATTTAAATTTTCCTTTAAGGTCCCCGGAATCACCTGCACCATACTTTTTTGTAGGGCTATTTAAAAGCGAAGTTTTTGCAACTTGTCCAGAAAACATCCAAGAATTCAAAGTCCGAACTGCTGAAGAAAGTCTGGCGAATAGATCAGGCTTTGCTCCATCGTGTAATGAATCATTTCTTATCCAAATGCACACTTTTTAAGAAAACCTTTCTGGCAATAAATAAATTTTAAATAATAATTAGTGGTTTAATTTGCTTTTATATTAAATTTTAATTTTAGACATGGGAGAGTAACAGTTTAAATTAAAAGTATACAACCCCTCGTTCTCCAAATGGCGACCATCTAGCATTACGCACTCTTCATTGTGCGACATTGCTAGAATGTGTTTTTTAAAGGACAAATTTTAATTATACCCACAGGAAAAAGTCACAGGGGCTCAAATACGGTGACCTAGATGGCCACGAAATGGTGCCGTTTCGCGATATGTTTTTTCTAGACCACTAACCACTGCACTGCATTCATGGACACACCAGCAGAAGCTGTCGCCTGCTGAAACCATGTATTTCGGTTGATATATGAACTAATAGTTAATAGTCTGAAATAATTCATTTATCATCGTGGCATATCTCTCCGAATTTGGAGTTACAGTTTGCACAGGTTAGTTTTTAAAGAAATAAGGCAGTTGCAGATATTTCACAGCAGACTGTACTGTAACTTAAGGTTTATATAAAGGCCCTTGGTGTATTTCTCCTGCGTTGCATACATCTCGGTAACGCAAATTTTGCATATTCACATATCCTTCGATGTAAAAGTAGGCTTCGTCACTAAACAATAATGTTGCCCATCCGAGGTGCAGTACGAAATTTTAAGACAAGTAACTACTTTTATCAGATGTTACTTTTTCTTTTTATTTTATTTATCCCCTTGCGGACAAAATGTAATTGAAGTGCTAAACTATCTATTATGCCTTTCCACAAAGATAAGGTTCTTAAAACTAATAAGCAACTGTAAGAGAGACAGTAAATTATGTCAAGGTCCTGAAGTACCATTCATATTAAAATTTTATTGTGTCAAAAAATAAAAAAACACCCTGTATTGAAATTTACGCAGCATTTCTATTAGGGAAGTAATAAATTAGAAAATACAGTGCACTTATTTTAATGATGTTAAATTAGACCTCCGTGCCAGAAGTTTTCTAATTAATAAAGCCAGGCCGAAATTGGACTTTTACCTACATTAAACCAATAATTTGTTAAAATACAACTTAATCTGATTAAAAGAGGTAAGAGTCAGAATGTCAAAGGGATTAAGATAAATTGTTTTAAGGTTTTAATGCCTTTTATGCAAATAATATTTTTTGATTTATAACCTTCCAGCAGATGTTTTATGGCTTGTTTAATGTTGGAAAGAATGATTATATATATATATATATATATATATATATATATATATATATATATATATATATATATATATATATATATATATATTTATTTACCTAAAAAGAATAAATAATGTTTGTATGTATGCTTGTATGTTAGTCCAAGCAGGTGGATAGAGTGCATGCTTAAGAGCAGATTAGTATATACTTTAATTCTTGAAAAAACTCTTGTAGCTTGAGTTAAGCGAGGATGTCCACAAGGGAAAGTTCTTTCCCCGCTGCTATGGAACCTTGTCATGGACGAACAACTAAATGTCCTTTAACTTGAAGGGCACCAAACATTGGGATACGCAAACGATCTCGTCATTATGGCCCAAGGAAACAACACTGTTAGGGATAAAATGCAATAGGCCCTAAACGCAGTTACCAGATGGATGAGAAAGGAGGGACTAAACGTAAACCCTTCTAAATTAGCCATAGTTGCCTACACCAAAAGAAAAAATCTAGAGGGCTTATTACCCCTGACCCTACGAGGTAAAACAATCAAGATTGTGGGAGAGGTACGATATTTGGGTGTCATCCTAGACTTACCTGGAACCAACATCTTCAGAAAATTAAAAAGAAAGCGGAGATGACTCTTATGTTAATTAGACGCGCTTATGGGAAAACATGGGGCCTTAAACCAAACATGGTTTATTGGTGATACACCAGGGTGGTAAGGCCTATGATAACATACGCATCACTGGTATGGTGAACAAAAATGCGACAAAGAACTGCTGTTACAGAACTGGCCAAGGTACAGAGACTTGCTTGCTTAGCTATAACATGAGCAATTTAAACAACCCCAAGAGCAGCCATGGAGTGTTTCTTAGAAGTTCCACCACTTAACCTCATAGTGATGGGAGAGGCAAGAATGAGCTACTTTCGACTGCAACAGAATCCAACTGGTGTCTATGCTAGTTTGGGACACAACAACATAAAAAGTCAGGTTGGCGGCAACATCCTTCGAGGTAAAAATTCCAGATCGATGTGACCGGCAGCAACCCGATCTCTCCGGCACGGTTGGAGCGGGCGTGTACAGTAAAATGAGGAACTTACAATTCTTGATTTCACTAGGAACACTGTATTTCAAACGTAAATATATGCTTTACTGCAATATGCAAAAGAAAATAACAGGAGAACTTATAAAAACAAGCATCTGAATAATAACAGAAAGCCAAGCGTCACTGGGGGCACTAGTAAACCCCAAAGTAACGTCCAAGCTGACATGGGAATGCCAAAAAGAACTGGAAGTCCTGGAAGAACGCATCAGAGTAACTCTCTTGTGGGTACCAGGACATTCGGGAATAGAAGGTAATGAAAAAGCGGATAAGCTAGCGAGACAGGGATCATCCACACCATACTTTGGACCAGAACCTGCCCTTGGAGTGACCCAAACCACAGCACAAGGGGAAACCAGGGAATGGATCCGAAACAAACACGAGAAGAACTTTGGAAACCTCAGTAGAATTAGACATGGAAAAGGCTTCATAAGGGGTCCATCCAAAAGAACGAAGTAAGAACTACTTAGACAAAGTAGGAGAAGACTTTGCATAACAGTAGCGATGTCAACAAGGCACGATAACCTAAGAGGACACCTACACAAGATTGGCTCCTACAATGGGAACCAAGTTGCAGAATGTGCGACGAGGGGAAGAAACAGCCTAGTATATCCTGTGCGAATGGAATGTGAAGCATTGAATCACAAAAAAAGGCATTATTTGGGCAACCGGAAATGAGCCCACAGGAATATATCAACCAACCAGTCTCAGGGTTATACAGACTTGTAAAAGAAACAAGAGTAATGGGAGGATTGGTATAAAAGATAATGGGAGATTGGGCACACAGCCCAACAGGCTGCGCTGCCTCCGGTAGTGAATCAAGACGGCTCCCAGGAAAGAAGAAGAATACAAATTTAAGTCGAGATTTTTGAATAGGAACCCAACCCTTATTTTACATAAGTTTTTTCGAAGGTTTTTTTCTAAGTTTAATAAATGGCCAAAAATAATTGAGTTGAAGTGATAATTTTTCCCCGAGTATAAGTTTTTTAAAAGTCTTATTTATAAAGGTAGACAAGTTCTGCAATCCTGGATAATAAGTTATTTTTTCCAAGTAGTAGTAGTAGTGGACAGTGGGGTTTGTTGAGTAAAATTTAGCAATTTTCTTTGTGTAGTGAATAAAATCCTGCCTGCATTTTAAATTCTAGGACAATTATGACCCCAGAGACTTAACATACCCCCTAAATATACGATAATATCGCCCCTGTTTCGAGGCGTTCTGAGTAAAACTGTTCAGTTTTTAAAATTTTTCCTTTACCTGTGTCCTAAAGCCAACTTACATTCCAAATTTTAAGTTTCTACTATTTCGAGAAGTGCCCCATAATTTCAATGAGTCAATGGAGTCAGTCACTTGGTCAATAAGTCAGTAAGTCAGTAGTAAAATGGGCGATGTTCAAAATTAAATATCTCAAAAACCACCTGAACTAACTTTCTTAATTTATTCACAAGTAATAAGAATACTTATGTTAATTTACATACCAAATCTTATATCTTTATGTGAAACGATAACAAAGTTACGATAGAGGGTAAAACACGCTGAAACGTTTCGTGTATTATACACTCTGCGTGCATCAGGTACATTTTCATTACATTTTAATTGTAAAGGTATTTCTTCTATACCCTGTTTTTAAAGTACAGTATTTTTGGGAGTTAAAAGAAACGTTACGTTGTTTTTTTTTTGTAAAAAATAACTTTCAGACAAAATTAAAAACCATTTATATTCAAAACGTGCTGTTTTTTCCTGGATTAAAAGTAATGGTGAGAAATGTTTTATTACGAGTGTGCTAAAATGTTCGCAGTAAAAAAATATTTAAAAAAGAAAGACGCTGAAAAAGTGCCATTGTATAATATTTTTCAAGCTCAAGGGGAAAAATCACACGAATCATATTTTCGCCTTATTTTAATAGAAGCTGCTTTAATAAAACATCCAGACAAAATTGTTTTTCGGATAATAAATCATCTTGTCCTTGTCACATTTAAATTATTAAACTTTGGTTTGACGACAAAACAATTTTTGTCTGTCCAAAGGAAAACCAGGTTTACTTTTAAAGAAATCTAATTAGAAAGAAGAAAAAAAAGTGTCTGTAATACTAGATAAAAAAAAAAAAAAATCTTTTTAAATCATAATGAGAGCTGTAGCTCTGTAGACTCAGTATTATAGACCTGGAGCCGAGAGGGTTTTTGCATGTATCAGGCTTTGGGGGCTGATAGACAACGTTATTCCCCACTTTGACTTCCCGGTATGGCATCCCTAAAGTGTAGCTTCTAGGAGGGGTGAATTTTCAAACGTGTAAGTAATATCCATGCCCTTGGATCATAGGCCCCACTTTGATTATTGATTTATGTCGTCAAGAAGGTCGCCAAAGTCCGCGAACCCAATATGGCGTCACTTAAGGTCCGCCATACTGACCGAAAGGTGTAATTTTTCCACTGTAGGCAGGGACCATGTGCCCCACGCTGTTGTTTCGTATCTTGGTAACAATAACTGAACAAAGAATTCAAACGCCATACTGGGCGTCGCCAAGTGACCGCCATAATGGGGCGTTCATTGCTAAAATGACATGTTTGCCCCATTATGGTGGTCACTTGGCGACGCCCCAGAGGTATGGCGTTTTAAATTCTTTGTTTTACAGTTTATTGTTAACAAATATCACAAAACAACAGCGTGGGGCCCATGGTCCATGTCTACAGTGGAAAAATTACACCTTTCGGTCAGTATGGTGGACCTTAAGTGACGCCATAATGGTATATTGGGTTCGCGGACTTTGGCGACCTTTTAACGACATAAATCAATAATCAAAGTGGGGCCTATGATCCAAGGGCATGAATATTACTTACACGTTTGAAAATTCACCCCTCCTAAAAGTTACACTTTAGGGATGCCATACGTGGTCAGGGTAAGATCAGAAAAGTGGGAGATAAAACTTGTCTGTCTTTTTTTCAATTCAGAGCCCACAAATTTCGTGAGGAAACTCTAAAAATGAAAAACATGCAAAAAAACCCTGGTTTTAACTTTTAGGTCCTATTAACAGTTTGTTAATTCAAAATTTAAAAAAACCCGAAAAAATTATAGAAAGCGTTAATTTGGTTACAATCCATTTTTCAGTCCCTACTTTTAAAAGAAAAAGAAGTCTAAGAAAAAGTCTTAAGAAAATCACACCTGTTTTAAAAATTAAATTACAAAAAAATAATTTTAAAATAACTTACTTTGAGACATAATTTTATGTTTTAAAATAAACATTATTTTAAACACATTGAGAATAGCAAAAACCATTATTAAAATTTTAGTAAAATACAAAAAGTTTAAAAAAGACTTTAAACCGATTTGATAAATCTATATAAATTAAATGTGACCAATTAAAAAAATGTAAAAATTTTAATATTAAAACAATAAATACAAACATACATACAAAAATACAAACATACAAAATAATATGAAATATACCGTGCATTTGTGAAGTAGTGGTTAAATTCGTTAAAAACTTAAATAATATTGTTTCGGGAAAACGCTCAAACTAGTAATAGCCCAGTGTTTTTAGAGTTAGTAATACTCAGTCAATATACATCAAACCGTCGGGCAATAACATTCTGCAATTAGATAGATAGTTAAAAATATTAATCTATCAGATCAAAAAATGATCTTCAAAAGATGTGACCTGTGATTTCCAAAAATAGCAAATGTTTATTATTTTTGATTGTTTAAATTAAAACTTCTTTAATTATAAAAATATGAAAAAAAGTTTAATAAAAGTTGTAGATTGTGATCTTAGCTACAACTTGTGTTTAAAATTTTTTTCAATATCTCAACTTTTAACAAAATCACAGGCGAAAGTTCTATTGGAATTTCCATTATCGACTCTTTGATTAATAATATCAGATAGAAATTTGTTACAAAAAGATATGAAATCAACATTATTTACAAAAGAAAGTCCAAATTGTCAAATAACAACAGTTTTATAAAGATTTGATTTTTTTCTCAACTAAAATTCACTTTAAAATATTGCTTTTATTTTGACTTAGTATGTACAAATTTTTTCTCATAATTATATAAGCTGGGTTACCATGTTTTAATTCATGTGGATATTGTAACAAATCTGTACTTTATTGCAAGAAAATGTGAAATGAGGGAAAACGAGGTCTTTCAATTTAAAGACGAAGATAACGCATGATAAAAAATCCTAATGGGTTTCGAATTATTTTTAATACATATTTCAGTTGGACCAATCATCAAAATTAATATTTTTAATTTTTTTTTTTTTTTTCATTTTTTAAATTGTCTCTATTTAATTAATTAAAAAACGAAGTTCCATTTATTTATTCAGTATTTTCGAAATAAAAAATTGTACTAGTGTGTTATTATACATTATAAGTCATGCGGGAAAAGTTTGAAAAGTAATTTTCTCGAGTGACTTATATGTAATAACCCACATGTTCCATACAATATTTTATCCAAAACTGTCATACTATTATAATATAAAGTAAGTTACATAGAAAAGAACCTTGAAATAAAAAAAATCCCTGTAGTATAGTTCTAATTTGTCAGATTATGTGACATAGTAAATAATAGGTGAATTTTCCTTACAACAACCAATTTTTCGAAGAAGGTTACGGTTCTGTAACTAAGGTGATTGTTTATAAAAAAAAAGTTGATGTTTGTCAAGAACTGAAAAAGTCCTAGAATGGAAAACTCTCAAGTTTATAAAGGAATTCGGAAGAAGCTAATAGAGCAATAACCAACCTGATCCCAGAGAAATCAAGACAGTTTTACAATAAGAATTTCGTGAATTGGAAGTGTGGATAAAAAATAAAGGCATTTAATTGGTAAACGAAGAAGTTTTACTGGCATATTTCTTATATTTAAGTGAGAAACTTGCCCCTTCGTCATTATGGACGAAATATTCCATGGTTAAAACAGCCCTTAAGGTATATAAGAACATCGATATCTCCAGATATGGAAAAATTGCAGCGTTCCTTAAATCAAAATCCAGAAATTATACGTCTACGACGGTTAAAGTTTTAGGAAGGGCTGAAACCGAGCAATTTTTGCAGGAAGCTTCTAATGAATATTATCTCTTAGCCAAGGTAGGCATTTTGTTTTCCATTATAGTTGCCTTTTTACGCTTTAATCTTTTTATGGTCCTGAAACATTTTCATATTTTTTACGTTTCTTGTAATCAAGGTTTTCTTATAATTTTATTTATATAATTTTTCGATTTCAGGTGGTCTTGATATAGGGTTTCTGGTGCCTGTCGATGCGACGAATTGACAAAGTTGTTGATAGAAAACATCGAGGACAAAGGACAATACCTTGTTACCAAATCCCTGAAACAAAAACCATAAATCAAGATGTTTTTACCATTTTAAAGAAGGATTTACGGAAAACCTATTGAGTTAGTAGGCAGTATTTAAAATTACGACCAAAAATTTACCCCCCAAACCCGTTTTTTTTTTAAATTATCAGAAAGGAAAGTGTACTTCCCAGTGTGCTGGTATAAATAAAAATTCTAAAATACCAAATGCTGTGGCAAAATTTTGGGATTGCCTCACTCTAATTTATATACGGGTCATACTTACACGGGCCACATCAGCAACCCTCCTGATCAATGCCGGAGGGGACCTCATAACCCTAAAACGCCAGGGTGGGGGGAAATTCCACCGTGGCAAAAGCTATGTTGAAAAATTTAATTTCGAACAAAATGAAATTGCAAAAAAATACAGGGTAAGAAACCAAGCTGTCGATAATGAGGGAAAAGCATAATTTCTGTGAATGTTCCCAAAATGTTACCGGTGCTGATGCTAATCTTAACGGTAATTTCACAATCAATGTAAACATTAGTATTAACAATAAGCAGTAGCACAAGTTTAGTAATAGTATGTGAGTAATAGCAAAAACTAATTTGTTTTATTGTAATATTGAATTTGTTTGACATGTTGTTTTGGAGCCTGTTTTATTTGTTTTTTTTGTTAATGTTAAAAGAACTATGTATTGGACTAATTTGGGGGGTCGGGTAGTAAACTTCATAACTTACTAGTGAGATAAAATCTATGACTCACTACTTTATCTCATAGTGAGTTAGGGTCACTTTATTCGTCTAAATTTAGATCTATAATAGAGTATATGACAATTTTGGATAAAAAAATTAAAATAAAAGTTGTAGCTTAAATATGAAAATAATAAAATTTAGATAAATACAAGTGTGCACAGGTAACGACAGGTGAAAATTTTTGGAGAATTTTTTTGCATGGATAGCTCTACTGTTAAAATATCTAGATTTTGGGAACATTTTTGTGTATATTGACTGGACTATAAAGTTTAATTTTTTTGCCTTTCAGGTAAATCAATATATACAAAATTTCATAAAATTACCGTTGTTCAATTTCACTATGTTTTGTGGGGGGTTCAAAAAAAAAAAAAGAACGAATATATAGTGTTTTTGTAATTTATACAAATATTTATTTACTATTTCAAAAATTCTACGCTTCGGTAACAATAAAATATTACATGTGAAGATAAATGAAAAGAAAGGAACAAGATTACTATTTATCAAAAACGGCTTATTTCGTTATGATGACTTCCTAAAATTCGGTTGTTCACATCCGCCGTATTGTCAGGATGTTTCCTGAGCAAAATAGCCATTAATCTTGTTGGGCCAGCAGTAGGCAGTGTTGCTGACGCCGTAATCTGTGTCTCTTCGGGATTTTTAAAGTCTTTCTCCATCTTGTCAGTGTGTCTTATCAAACATTGAAATCATAAAACATTAAAATGCATAGTTTTTTTCGGTAAGTCCTTACGTTTGTTGTTACTAACTTCTAAATAATTTGAGCGGTTAAAGGTTTAATACCTTTTAAATACCAATAAATTGTTGTATATGTTTAACCCTTAGAGTTTATTTTTTTAAATGTGTAAACTTTATAAAGATACCTTAATTTTTTATGTAGATAGACAAAAAATAATAAACACTTTTTTATTTTCCAGTTTTTTTAAGTTATTATTTTTTTTAATAAAAAGCACGTCTAAATAATTTTATTTTTACTTTTAAAAAGTCCAAAATAATTTTCCAGATATTTTTAGATAGTCATGTTTATATTAATACGACGCACAAACAAAATTGAAAAGCGCCTACGTTTAAAATTTAAATGAAATAACAAGGGATTTTATACTAACGGCGTTTATTTTGTTTCCGTACAAAAAGATTTTGTCAACTGCCTCAACGTCCTTTGAGCATATACTAACCTGGAGGGATAAAGCAAAGCGCTGAAAACGTGGTCGCATTGGAAAGAGAAAGCAACAGTCATCGCCGTTGCTATCTCTCTCACAGCGTACCTGATTCGCCGAGTTAAATAATAAGGTATACCCATAAAAAAGAAACAACAATGCCTATTATAACGTTAGAATAAACAGAGTGAAAATAAGGTGGTTCTGCAAATTTTTACTGTGCCATTATTTTTATATTATCTACTTACGTTTTATGAGAGGTACACCCTAATTAACTGTCCTAAACTTGTGAAGTTTACATCTGTAGGGATACAAGGTATATCCACCCAGGGATGCACATTGTATTTTTATTTAAAAAAAAGATTTGTAGCTCTTTTTTGGTTATTTTATGGTAATGTTTTAGGGGTGCAAAAATAATGTAAACTATTGCATATCATAAAAATATTTTGTTGGCTCTATATTAGGTTTTTTTTTTGGTAGGTTTTCCGGGTTTAAAAACAGTTTTTTTAAAATTTTATTATAGACGGCCATTAAATCTTAGGGAAAAAAAATTTTAAATTTTGACTTTTTTTCCCTTTTTTTTAAATCGCTCTTTTTTACCTTTTTTACTTTAATTACTATAAATAAAGCGAAAGGTAAAAGAAAATATTTTTTTTATAAAAACAACAAATTAATAAATTAAACAAAATGGACCAAAGCCCGGGCGTATCCGGGGTTCCCCCGAAGTTATTCC
>JAHBCN010011150.1:0-29849 GCA_019359885.1 Listronotus oregonensis | reverse complement strand
TGCGAAATTCCCTGATTAGAAAATCCATGTGCGTACACCGGACACTGCTTTCGCAGGACCTCCGCAATTATTTTAGTCTATGCTGGTGGGGACTCATTGGATTTAAAGAGACAGGGTGGTTGGCGATCTTCTTCAGTAGCAGAGGGCTATGTTGATAACTCAATGAAAAACAAAGAAAACACTTCATGGAAAATTCTTCTGACATCATACATAATAGTGATGTATCGCTTGATGTATTCACAAAAAACAAAACACTTTATCACACTACATCAGAAATATCTTCTCCCATAATACAGGGTGTCCCATTAAGGGTGGCGAGGTACGTTATTACGAAAACCATAGGCCCTAGAGCCTCGGGGAGAAAAATTTAACTACTAAATCGGCCAAAGGAAATTAAACGAAAATATCATAAAGCTTTTAGAATGGCCGCTAGAAGGAGTAACTGCTAAGACAAAACAAAAAATTTGAAAATTTGAAAAAAATGTTTCATTAAGGTACTATTTTGAAAACGGGAATAAAAGTCCATCCAATTCTGCGTCAGTTTGCTTTAAAAATTTTTTTTTCGTTTCTCTGATATTAAGGGTGGGAGAGCTGGTAAATAAATTATTTTTAAAATTGCTTTAACTTGTACCCATTATCCAAATTTACTCAACTTTAGTTCGTTTGACAGAGAATCTTAAGCTTATTAAAAAAATTATTTAGGATGGTCGCTAGTTCTTCCCTTTTTTTTCCAGAGGGCGCTGTTCGTAAAAGTTTCAGTTTCTTGAAATTTTCTTAAAAAAATTAAAAGGTACGGCATACTTTTACCGCATTCTAAAGAGTATAAAAATCAAATTTTTTGGGAAAACCGCGTTCTGATATCTTTATTCGTTTTCGAGTTATTTTCAAATAACCTATTTTTTTTTCAAAAATTAATGTTATCCATTAAACAAATGCTTTTTTCTGCGTAAAGTTTATAAGTAGGCCTTGAAAACAATAAAATACTTTTATTTTAATTTAAAACTTACTTAAAAAACGTGCTAACAGCAAGATGAAACAAAAACACTATTAGAACACTAACTCCATTAAACAGAAATTATGATAAAACACATTATTGTTTAAAAAGAGAACAAAAACGAAATGTCTTTACAAATGTTCAAAATGCTTTCCATTATTTTTAATGCAACGATTTGTGGTGGGTGCTTAATAGGCTGTTCAATTTCAGGTCTTGGAATTTGAGTAATAGCATTTTGAATCCTTTCAATCATATTTTCTGGGGTAGAAGGACTGTCTGAAAAACAATGTCTTTTACTCTTCCCCATAAAAAAAATCGAGCACAGTAAGGTCTGGGGATCTAGCTGGCCATGAAAAAACCCCCCCCAACGGTTTGTGGATTCTGGTCTAAAAGTTACGAACTCTCTGAGAAAAGTGTGCCGGACATCCATCATGGTGAAACCACATGTTTATTCTTGTTTGTAGAGGAACGTTTTATAAAAGAGCCGGTAAGACGTTTGTTAAAAAGTTCAAATAAATCTCTTTGTTTCAAAAACCACAAAAATAAACGGTCACCCAAAATGCCACACCACCATTCACACTTCATTGATTTTGATGATCTACTTTACTCATCCAGGAGGATTATCTACGGACCAATAATGCATATTATGCAAATTGACACCTCCAATGCTCGTGAACGTAGCTTCGTCAGTACATATATGTGGGACAAAAAATGGAGATCTTCGCGACCATCGTTCTTAACCAGTAATAGTGGTCTAATCTTCTGTCAAAAAGTTTCCGAAAGAGCCTGATGCAATACAATATGATATGGGTGCAGTTTATGGTCTATTAAAATTAGATGCACCGACGTTTTACTAATTTAAACCAAAGCATTATTCTGGTGCTTAATGTGGATTGATCTGAAAATATGCAAAAATTGATAATATTGTCTTTTCAAATTCGCCAATATCTTCTAGGCGCTGAAATAGAGCACCCGTCCTGTTTAACGCAAACATCTAGACAAACGGGTAAATACTTTTCTTCAAAATGCCTTCTATCGGGATAGTTAGTAGCATATTCTCGTTCAGCTAAACTAGCATTGTCAAAACACGGAAATAAACGGCTAACATGTCATAGGCTTCCGCAGTGTAATAAGACATTTTTATTAATTCAGTTAATTAACAATTGAAAAAAAACTACAAATCTGGACAAATCATAAACTAGTTGTAGAAATTGTTAAATAATCATTGGGTTGTAGATTAACGAAATTTTGTTTCCATGGCAATCTGGATCAAAGTAAGGAATAGTTTTTGCTAAATAAAGTATTAATTTTATTTCTTTATGTTTGGAATAAAAATAAAAATTTAAAGAAAAATAAAAGTATTTTATTGTTTTCAAGGCCTACTTAGCTAAGACTTTACGAGAAAAAAATTTGTTTAATGGCTAACATTAATTTTTGAAAAAAAAAGGTTTTTGTAACTCGAAAACGAATAAAGATATCAGAACGCGGTTTTCGCCAAAATTTAGCCATTTTTATACTCTTTAAAACTGCGGTAAAAAAGTATGCCGATCATTTTTTTTTAAGAAAATTTCAAAAAACTGAAACTTCAAAACAGCGCCCTCTGGAAAAAAAGATAAGAACTAGCGGCCATCACTAAAATAATTTTTTTAATAAGCTTAAGATTTCTGTCAAACGAACTCAAGTTAAGTTAATTTGGATAATGGGTAGGGAAGTTACAGCAATTTTAAAAATAATTTATTTACCAGCTCCCCACCCTTATTATCAGAGAAACGAAAAAAATCTTGAAAGCAAACGACGCAGAATTGATGAACTTTTTATTCCCGTTCTCAAAATAGTACCTTAATGAAACAATTTTTAAGAAAATTCAAATTTATTGTTTTGTCTTAGCAGTTACGCCATCTAGCGGCCATTCTAGAAGCTTTAAAATATTTTCTTTTAATTTTCTTTGTCCGATTTAGTAATTAAATATTTTTCCTCGAGGCTCTAGGGCCTATGGTTTCCGTAATAACGTACCTCGCCACCCTTAGTGGGACATCCTGTACATAACAGTAACATAACGACTATCATATGCATCCATGAATCGAAATACTTCTCATATATTTAACAAATTGTACAGTAACAATAAATAATAACTATAATTATACCTGAAATACTAACCAATATTGTTAATATGTTTTATAAATATGGGTATTGTTCTCTTTTTGGTTTATGTATCAATAAAGACTATTAATCTGGTTAAAACATTAATTATGGCCAGTAACATGCATACCAAACTTAAAAAAAATATCGTTTTTAATTATCCATCGGAACTTTTAATAAATTTCTGAGTATGAATCAGATTAAGTCGGTAAGTACCTGTAGGTGGTCGTAGGTAAAGTATAGTACGTAACGCGTTTTGTAAAGCAATTACGCACTCATGGAATAACGCACTAGCCGCTACGCGGCTTTGTGCGTAACTTTTCCATTCGTGCGTAATCCGCTACTTACTACTCTTATTACGTAATAGACTATTACCTCACATAATGTATATTTTTATTTAGATAAAATCATAAAATAAAATTTTACCTAGAACAAAAAGTTTGCATTTTTAAAATATAGCAAGCTTAGGATAATGCAAATATTCTTTTTACAAAATCATTGAGAATATCGAATTAATTTCCAACTGGGATACCAAAAAAACTTGATCCGCGTGAAGTTTAATACCGACATAAGTTCTTAATATAAAATTTTTATAGAAAACCTACCATCAAAAAATGACATATAAGGGTTCAAGACCTCTTGCTGAGCTCATCAAACATTCGGTAAAAAAATCCATAGACAAACAGATTGGAAACAACCCACCTTATGGCTTTCTCATTGTTCTATTTGACGTTTTTATGTCATTTCGTAGCAATTTCGAATGATTGAAACGGGGACCCTGAATTAGTAATCGACTATATTGTTAATAAAATATAAAGTTATTGCCTATCTTGACAAAAGATCTTGATATTGGGTCGATCAGGTGCGGTGTAAAAGATTCTGGTGGAGAAGAAATATTTTTTTTTATTTCAAAATAGATAAGTAATAATTATAATGTGGTTGATCTGCTCTTCTTTACAGGTAGCCATTATTGGTAATTTACGTTATAAGTTCGGTAGGTTACTTGTTACATTATGGACGAGACGACGCTAGGAGCCGAGTCAAGAATGTTTAAACGAGTAACTTGAACCAGTACGACCGGACATGTATTGTAATTTATTTGATTTGATTCTGTAAGTCCGTTCTGTATTATTATTTGATTTTAAAAATAAAAAATCACATTACACTCTGAAAATGGAATTACTTTTTTTTTCTGTTACCTACAACAGTTGTTTTACACTTATTTTTTTTATATTTTGAAAACAGTATTCTTAATATATAATAAACTGCAGCAATTTAAAGGGTAAACATTTTAAATATAATTGCATAAAAGGAAAATTGCAACAAGAAAACTTTTCCGTTATAAGTATATTTACATAAAAAGCATATATATTTATAGACATCCTGTATACAAAAACACTTAGAGACACTAAGAAAACGCGGAAATGACTGAAAATCTATCATCAATTCGAATTGAAACGGAGCGCGCGTCGAGGCGTGCCTTAATGACGTCGAAAGTCATTAATAGTGACGTCTTTAAGAGTTAGAAAAATGAGCAAATTTTATGGCTGATGCGTCTTAAAGACTCGAGCAAAAAGTTGCTGTCTAATGTAACATAAGGGGAAATAGATCAACGGTCTTGGAATCGAATGGCGTTGTAGCGGTGTGTTTTTTGCTCCTAATTTTTTTTTATTGTGATAAAATGTAAGTCTGTATTAAGCTTAAGATTTTTTTAAAGGTTTTAATACACAGATTGTATAAGTTTTGTCGTTTGATAAGGAAAAACTCGATTTTATGGTTTAAAATAAATTTAATATTTAATATAATCTTTCTAAACTTCAATACACTTGTTCTTAGAATCTTCTAGTTTTCTAATTTTTATTCATGAATGTCATTTTCGTCATATTTAATTTGACATTTTTGCGAGTGGGTAGAACCCAAGGGTGGTAAACTTAACAAGGAGTGCTCGATTTTTACTATTTGTTCGCAGATATAGGTTTGTTTAAACGTCACCCGTTTGCCCATTTTGCCCAGAAGGTAGATTTATTTTATTAATTTTTGTTAAATATTTAACTTTTAAAAACTATTTTGGATATGCACTTACTATTAAAACTGTAATGTATAATATTTTAAAAAATTAAGACTTTATATTACTTGTAAACAAAACAAACAGGCAAACGGATTACGTCACAAATACCGAATTGACATTTAAATTGGTGTATATTGGCTTAAATGGGATCGAGCACTCCTTGTTAGGTTTATCACCCTTGGGTAGAACCCATTCAAGAAATGAATTTTAGTTCGTGATTGTTGTAACTAACCTACCTTTTTTTTTAAAGATTGTTTTGTTTCAACCGTAAAAAAATATCGGTTAATATTGATATAGAGTTTATTATATTAATCTAGTTTTATACGCAATGTCGAGCAACATACATATATCAGAAATGATTAAAGTACACATGTTTGTATGCTACTTATTTAATATTTTGTACTTCAGCCTATATATATATATATATATATATATATATATATATATATATATATATATATTAGAAATAATAAAATACAAAATGTTTGTAAGCCCTTGATATTTCATTTTTTATGGAGTTACACATTACATTTTTATTGTGCATAAAAGATCTTCTATTCTATTCTTCTATTATCGAATTATGGCTTTGGCTGCCAATTTTTTTTAATTCCAGCGCCGTATAGCCAGCACTCCCCTTCCAGTCATATGCTGCGATGTCGCAACATAAGCCTTCCCGGGCTTTGTCTATGGAAAATCTGGATAATCGGCCTATGCAGCCCCCAGAAATTCCGACTAATTCTCAACGTAATCGATGAAAGGCACAATTAACGGCGATCTAACCAAAAGCTGCTACTGTTGTTGCGTACGACCAGCTTGCTGTCAGTCTGACGTGCGAACTGCGCGCGCAACCTATCCTCCGCCATAGGAAGATAACCTCGTGCACTACGTAAAATGTTACAACATCAGAAACTGAGCCTCAACCACTCACAGCGCTTAGCCCCAGAAAAAAGACCCCTATATTAATTGACGGCGAGTTCCCCGTCGATTTTTATGAGCAAAATCATTGTTTTCCGCGCCACTGCGGTCGATTCCAATGAAAAAGCTAAAGCTTCCAAACGCGTGTTCACTTGATGAAAGTCGAAACGGAAGTCCAAAAGATCTTCCATATTTAGTCGGTATTACTATTGTCTGTAAAGTATTATAGGAATATTTTCATTATTTCGCCACAGCTTTCAAGGTTTCTCTCCGCTAGGAGTTTTTAAAGCAACGTTAATCCACTTCTGTTCGGTGTGTAAACTGGACAAGATTTTTGGAGCCACAATCCGAAATTATTTTAAGATCTGCATTAATCTGAGCTTTTTAAATCAGGCTTATTGGCTATGGTCAGAAGTAGGAGAAGGGTTAATTGTGGAAGAGAGATCGTCGCGTGAAAAAAGAAACAGTCCTGAGACACCCCAGCATTAATTTGGTAGAAGCTGGAAAAAGGACCATCTACAATAACTCTTCTGTAAAGGAAGACATAAGAGGGGCAGTTCGTGTTATCTAACGACGGGGAATTAGAATTACAGTGTTAATTCTTGCAAACAGGTAATAAAAATACCCCTAAAAGGAGGCATCTTTGTGGTTTAAGTGGGATTGTTATTTAGGTGAGTGGTTCTCCTTTGGATGGAATCAAGTATGCTAAGAGTTTCAAAAAAGACATTACCCAGATATGGAAGCACTATTTCAATTTGGTCGTTGATTTAAATATGTATGTACGTATATACAGGGTTTCCGAAAAGTCTTAGTACGGGCTAATATCTCCGAAGTTAGTAAACATAGAGAAAGAAAATTTTGGCGAATGCACAGGTATGGAACATTTAATTGCCACACATCCAAACCACCTCTTTCGGATATGTTTTGGTGACGAAGCTGGTTTTTTAATGGTTTAGTTAATCGACACAATTGTCGATACTGGATGGATTGAAGGAGACCATACACAAAATCCTGAGAAATTATGGCCGGAATTTTCGGTAATACGGTAGTTTTTTATTGAAGGAAATCTTACTGGACACTTATACTTACAACTTTTAGAAGAAGCCATTACACCTGCGATTGTAGCTACCATTAAGAATGATGCTTTTGACTACGATCCAATTTTTCAGCAGAATTGGGCACCTCCACACTTTCATTTAACTGTAAGACAATACCTAAATAAGGAATTTCCTGGTCGCTGGATTGGGCAGAATTGCCGCTGAATGGCCACCAAGATCGCCGGACCTCGCTTCCCTTGACTTTTTTAGGTTATATAAAGGAGAGGGTATTTGCAACAAAACCAGAAAACTTGCAAGAGCTACGACAACGGATCACGCGTGTGTGCGCCACTAATAATACCACAAGTTCTATTATTGTCAAGAGGTTGTTGCTGTCATTTTGAACATCTCATAAAATAAAATTAAAACTGTTCTTCTAGACTAGTATTTACTAATAATCCCTTATTAATCGGAAACGGGTTTTCGTAGAGATCTCTAGTTTGTGCAGCAATGTTTGTTTCTCAAAGGCCTTTAAAATGAGCTGCACCGACATAGGATTTCATGCCCCCTGCAATGGTAAAAAACTTGTAAATGCGCAAAGAAGTAGAATTTTTTTACATATGCATTCGCCAATTTTTTTTCCTCTCAGATAATTGGACAAGTTTCCTTTTGTATCCGCTCTTCAACATCTTAGGTGTTCCATACTTAAGTGGAACCTGCTGGTCACAAAGATCCTTTCTTACCCTTCAAAACTTCAAACAAATTTTGCTAATACTCTGTAAACTCTTTTTAGACTGGTCATAATACAAAAAATATATTTGCACGGGTAAACCTATTTTCTGTTATAGTCATTATTTACAACTGTAGCTTCCCACTATGAAAACGTTACTTGTGTTAACTGTTTATCTATTTTTTAACTATATACCTGGAAACCATAAAGATTAAACAATTTCCTGTAAAATCAATAAAACAAAATACCAATTTGAAGCTTCATTATGTTCGAAAATTAATTAAAACGCACAGTAATTAATTTCTTGTACTATTTTTACGTGAAACATAAAAATCGTTAAACTTTAATTGTAATTACTAACGAAATTAGCAAAACCAACAAAGCACTATTTTGTTGTACGGTATTGTTTAGATCAGTGGCGGGTATACTGATACTAAAGTAAGTTTTGTGGTTCGAAAAGAAAAACACGATTTTAGGGTTTCAAGTAGGGGGTTATTCATTTTAAAGTAAACAGGGCTTTATTTATGAACTTCCGTGTACTTTTTTAAAAAACGATTATAGCCATTTCGTGTATTTTTTCCGTAGAATTCAATAATCTAATCAGAAAAACATTTAAAACAAAAACAAAATAGTGACAGCACGTGTGACGTATTTTTTAAATGAAATACCCCGTATATTTTTATATTAATAGATAGAGATTTTCACGAGAAATTCGGTGATATAGGAGTTGCTGGGTTTATTTTCTGCGGTTCTGCTGCGATTGTCTAAAAACTGCATGATACTATAAGGATAGTTTCACCTGAAAAAACCTGGCTGCCACAGGTCACAGGTGCTCATTTGTCCAAGTCAAGAATTTTAAAAATACGTTTATTACTTTTTGGAGTAGTTTTACAATGAGGTTTTCATCAGAAGAACGGCTTTAAATTATAACTCTCTTTTATAAATGTGGAGAAAACACCAGGAAAACACAAGGAAGATATGTTGCAAATTTCCACCGAAATATATCCATAAAAACGTTTTTAAAACTGAAGGTTTTATTTGAAGAAACAAAATCTGTACATATTAGAAAAAGGACTACCATGAGAAAAGAAACAGGGATCAAGCTATTTTAAATTATTTTACTTTGTATCCCATGAAGTCAATTACTGACGCAGTTAAAGACTTGATGTATGGTCCTGCAAGAAGCAGAGTAACCTATGCGACGGTTCAGAGAACACTGAAATATTTTAAGTATCTTCCATATCACGTTCTTCCAGTGCAGCATTTAACACGTGAACAAAAGGAACCTTGCTTTTAATTTGTTTCCCAAATTTTAATCCATGAACAATATAACGATCCTACCCTGTTTCAAACGATTCTTTGAACAGATGAAGCTACGTTTACTACATCGGGAATGTTTAACAGACGCAATACGCACAGCTGGGCAAGACAAAATCCCAGGAAATCATTAGGAGATTAAATACCAAGGGAGGTCTTCTTTTCATGTCTGGTGTGGTGTGCTTAACAATAGAATTGTCGGTCCAATATTCTTTAAGGGTTGCTGTTCGTCAAGTTGTGCAGTATCTCAATCGCCGATACAATCAGTGGATTGGACTATTGGCACTATGGCACTATTAGATGGCCACATAATAGTCCAGATATTACAATTTTGGATACTTTTCTATGGGGTCACTTAAAGAATGTTGTTTACCAAAATGGGAACACAAACACGGAAGAAATGAGAGAAAATTTTGTAAATGAAATTAATCGTCTTAACCAAGAACCTCAAATAATATCGGCGAGCTTAGAAAGGCTAAGGAGGCGTTATAGATCATGTTTCGAAAATAACAGGGGTCACATAAAGCATTTAAATTATTAGTAATATTATAATTTTTTGTTATAAGTGTTCCTATTACCACCATATTTTACCTCGTATTGTATCCTAATTTTTTCCGTTTATTGTAATTTTGCTGCTTGGTTTAGAAATAGATATATCATATCATTTTTAGCATATAATATAATTTGAAGCCGTTCTTCTGATAAATACCTTATTATAAAACTACTTTAAAAAGTAATAAACGTATTTTTAAAATTCTTGACTTTGAGGAATAGGACATTCAAAAATTAACCCTAATATATTTGTCTGTAGAAATATACTATATAAATTATCTACCATCTTACTGTTAATGTAAAAGAACGGACGCTTATGTTTAAAAAACCAATTCTCTATTAGTAATAAACATAGTAAATAAATAGCCATTGCCATTATACACACAATAAAAATCAATTTCTTGCCGATCATATACCACCTACGTTGAATTTTCTTAACCTTAACGTGAAAAAACCTCTAGATAAGTTAAACATAAGGTTTACAATTGCGCGGGACGTGCACGGTCCATATGCCCATATTATCGATTAGTAAAGGCTTCGGTAATCTTCGACTAATATCGATTAAGTATCGGTTGCGATTGATTGTGAGTGTGTGAAATTAGTGACGGTGAATTCTTTGGCTGCGTTCGAAATTTAAATTTTTAGTATAGGGAAAGCGATCAAACTTTTTTTTCGTTTTGACAATTATTTATTACAAAATCTGTAAGCACCAAAGCGTTAAACTCTCAAAAGCGTTGAGAGTCAGCTTATTTGCATATGAGGATGCCGCAAATTTTGATAGCCTCATGCTTTGCTAGTTTATCTTCTTAGTTTGGAGGGAGCGTCAAGTGTTTTATATTTTATAGTTGTTTAACGTTCAAAAGTTTTACATTTTGCCAAGCATGGAAAAAAATGAGTTGGGTGCAGTTATAAACCTTTTTTTATATATTAAAGGTTTACCTACTACAGAAATTCAGGCAGAGTAAGATGCTTCTTTAGGTGAGTCAGCGCCTTCATTTTTAACCATAAAACTTGGGTTGCAGACTTTAAACGTCGTCGCACGAGCACTAAAGAAATTGTACAGAAGCTCATAAAAGCATTTTAAATTATCACAGGCGGAAGTTAAATAAGATAGCTGAGGCTGTGGGCGTATAGAAAGAGGAAACTTCCATATTTTAACTGAAGTTTTAGAGATGAGAAAGCTAATCGCTGTACAGGTGCCGCGATTTCTTACTCCAGAGCAAAAACTCATTTGCATGACTATCTCAGAAGAGTGTTTGACACTGTTTAAGCCAACCAACTGATTTTTTTACGACTTCTTACTGTCAGGGCACCCTCTTTTCTTTTGGATCCCCCACTTTACAAGCCGACAACTTTTTGAGTTTTCATTTGTTTTTACTTTTATTTTTTTTTATGTATTTCTAAAAAGCAATAAAATAGATAGTAAAAATATTCTTGTTTTTTTTATCGAGTTTAAAAAAAAGCTTCATACCCCTTGTCTAGAATACCCCTTTAAAAAATTCAAAAGGTATTTAGAAAGCTTAGTATTACCATTCTCAGTATCAGACAGGCGTTGAATCGGGAGAAATGGGTCAAACTTCGAATATTTTCGTAAACAACGGATAGCAACGTGGTTTTAAGAATAGTTTTCAGTTATCACTTGAAAACAGTTGGAAATGCATACTGACCGAAACGTAGTGAACCAACTAAGAAAAAAAGACTCATGAAAGTCCAAAGATGTTATAGTTGTCAATGAGCTAACATCATAGATAGAGAGTACAAGCATAGTTTGTACTTACTTGTGAAATGATAATCCAGAAATCATATCCGTCACTTTACACACTTGGCACTGCCTTACCATTTTAATTTATTAAAAGTACTTACACAAAACTAAAATTTATACAATTGTCACAAAAATTACCCAAACAACAAAAAACATAAACTAAAACGCCATATTGAATGTGTCATCTGTCGAGCGAAGCCATGGATTCTAGAGAGGTAAAGGATCACCCACTCTGTGTTACAAAAATGGCCCTCCAGTTGCAGTTATCGTTGTGTTCCAGAGAGCCGTTTTTAAACTTTACTTTATATATTGCGGTCAAGGTCATTGGTTTTCATTGGTTCCCTAAGCTACACCAACGCCTCCTAGTGAGTGTCACTATTTGAGCAAAACAGCCATAAAAGAGGGTGATCCTTTACTTTTTAAAATCCATGAGCGAAGCTGAAGGTGGTGGAAGTACGCTTCTACGAAAAATCCGCTGTTGTCACGTTTTCGCGCCTTTATTAATAGCTGTTAGCTGTCTAAAAAGAAAATAGTATTTTGACATCATTTCTTTTCTGTGTTATACTTTATAGTAATAAATATAACAAATACTATTTACAGTTTAAAATACAATAGTGGAGCTTATTTTGTTGTAATTTTAGGAATAAATTTAACCATAATATACTATCAAGTAAATGAAACAGAAAGATACTTGGCAGCCACGCTTTACGACAAAATAGTATCTGTAGTAACCATTTTCCCGGGTTTTGGTGGATTTTATTGTTTGGAGTACAGAGGTTCATTCATCGCTTGGCAGAACCTTAGAATGTGCGTTTATGATGCCACGCTTATGCCAAATCGATGCTTTCTCCAGTTAAACTAACAGCTCATTGGTTGTTGTAGCTTGGTTTTAAGTCAACAAAATTTATGTTCCTCAGAAGGAACACAATTACATTAAGGAACATAGTTGCTGCACTATAAATGTTGGTATTTGGTTTTTGCAATTTGCATGGAAGATTTACGTTTATGGGTAGACGTAATGAGCGAATGGGTAATGGCAAGCTCACGACATCAGTGTGGTTTTGGCCCTTAAGGCTTCGATGTAAACATAGAAATTAGCCAGTTGCTTAAGGTGTCGAACAAAATTTAAGTTTTATTTAACAAATAGCAGAAATAAGCAGTGACAGGCTCGAGTTCTTTTAACAGTGTCAATTTCGGGTTATATTAAATTAAAAAAAATCGAGCTTGTTTGGCCAAGTACTAGTAATTTTGTTTTTAAGAAAAATAATTAAATTTTCTTCTAATTATGGGCATTAACAAATATAGACAAGAACACAGGCTTCACACCATAAGGTATTGAATAAAAATAATACATGTACCAATCATTCTTTACAATTTTAAATTTATTGGGACACAAAGTACATAGTTTAATAATTTATGGGAATAAAAGATGTGCAATCTTAATTGGACCTTTAACTTTGCATTATGTGGTTAAAGTTTTAAGTTGAATAATATATTTTAATGAGTTTCTGTTGGGTTTACTCGCCTGGTAAGTTTCTAGAGAATGGAACCACCTTGGTCGTAGTCCCGAGATATAGCGACTAAGTGGACTTTGCCCTATTGACCTTTATAAACTGGCAGATTGCCTAAAAAAAAAAAAAAAAGAATTAAAACACGTATCTACGTTTCGGTGGCAAGTCTACCACCGTTATCAAGATTAACTGAAATGAAAAATAAAATAGAAATTAAAATTAAATTTGGAAGAATTTTGGTATACAATTTAAAAGATTTTAAGAACATTTTTATTATTTATGACGTTTCGTCATAAATCACATATTTGTTTTGACTGATATACTTATAATTTTCAAAAAGACAAAAAAGGGTGGTGTGTTTATTGATTTTAAGTTAACTCCAAATTTGTACATGTATTTTTTAAATTAACAGATTATGATGCTTCACATTTACCTTCATTTAATAATACAGGGTTTCCCATAATAAACTTCCTATTTTGATATTAAAATAAATTTTATATTAGATAAGTCAGTACTTTTTTTATAATATTATCTTCTATGGCCTTCGGGATTTTAATCAAGTTTTTTTAATCGAGAAGGCACCTGTCACAAAACTAGAAAAAATTGATTTTCGTAAAAGGTTATTTTTTTATAAGGCATCATTAGGTTTGAACACATAATTTAATGTTTTGTTTAAATTTTCATGGATTATTTAGTTTACAAACGAGTTTTTTTGCGTTTTAGGGTTTTAGGTTTAAAGTGAGTGAGTAAAACATCCTTCCACACATAAAGAGTAACTTAATAGAAGAAGATAAAGCGACAGTACATACCGCTAAAAACTCTAAAAGAGTTTTGCGAGAAGCGTTTAATGGCCGACTTATTTCACTATTTAGGGATTTAAATTGGCTTTTAATCCCCGGACTTAACGGCACCGGATTTTTTTTTTGTGTGGGGCTATTTAAAGTCAAAGGTTTTTGCAACTCGTCCAAAAAACATCCAAGATCTAAAAGTCCGAATTCCTGAAGAGGTCCGGTAAATAGATCAGGTTTTCCTTCATCGTATCATGAATCATTTCTTCTCAAATTTTGAAAAGTGCATTGAAGTTAATGGCACTTACTTAAAAGACGTAATTTTTAAAACTTTGTAAAAGTCGTATGTTTTAGTAAATACCAAAGAGTGAATTGTAATTAAGTGTAATAAAATGTTAGTTTTATTAAGTTTTAACAATTTTACTGAGCAATTAAAATGGGTAGTCTATTATGCGCAACCCTGTATAAATGCACTTTCTTTTATTTTTTATTTTTTTTAACAAGTTTCTTTGCTAAAATTCTAGAAACATTTCAGTTTATTATGTGGTTGTTATCAAATGTGTGCTGACAGATTTTTAGGTTGTGGTGTTCTGTATTTTTAATGTATGTTCTATGTTTTTTTATGCGTTGGGCTAATGGTTTAAAAGTTTCCCTTTATAAAATTTATTACATTTATAAGTGATCTTATAAATTACATTTTTTGTGTTTTTGTTTTTAATGTATAGTACTGTTTTTGTTACTTAAGATCCAATAGTGTTTTATGTTTTAAAGATATAGACATCAATATAAACAGCACTTTTTTTTTCATTAAAAATATAATTTTACAGATCACTTCTAGTCTAATACTTTTCACACTTGATTAAGGGTAATATATGGATTTTATCTAATTGTGCAGCATAACAGGCATGCCCAAAAGAAAGTATGATGGTGGCTATAAAAGGTCTAGGAGCCAATATATTTTGTGCCAATATTTTTTAGATTACTACTGATAAATCCGGAGTGTCCAGACGGTGTATTCTTACAGAAATCTGTACTGTAATGTTTACATCATTAAAGCTAAGGCCATATTTATAACAGGAAAGCCATTTTAGATACTTTCTTTGGCCCAATAATTTCTATGTAATTCGGTGTGAGCTTTAACCCGTACTAAGGCGTACTAAGAATTTTCCATTTTGAAATCTATTTATTTTGCTTTAACTGAATCAATTATGAGATACGGCACATTAAAAAAAAATTAACCCTTACTTCTATTAATCTTTAAAAAACACTATCTTTAATATACAAAAAATATTGGTTTCATAATACTAAGAATTTTTCGCACACTACTAGACAAAATTTTCAATTTTTTCTTTCATATCCATGTTCTATACCAGGGGTCTCCAAACTTTCCAGTTTTAGGGCCATACTGATTACTCCAGTAAGTTCCGAGGGCCAAAACCATATTATCATTGTTGCCGGTGGTAAGAAGTGAAATAGTCCACTGATGAAAAAAAAAGTCCGAAAAAGTACACAACGTTTAAAAAAGGCTGCAAATCGGACTAAAGTCCGCAAAACGGCAACACTGCACATTCCGGAAGAAATTAAGACTGTTTCAATCACAACTACGAAGTAAATGTTTTTCACATTTTAAAACATGTGAAATATTCAGCCACACTACTGAGACTGAGTTTCCATCGATTTTGAATCGAAACTTTAAGTGATTTGAAGAAAAATTTTTGATACTCGATTCTCGGACTTTGATGCCATTGCGAATCAAATTAAGATTTTCAGAATCCTTTTGATACTGACATTGAAACCCTAGCCCCGGAACTTCAAATGGAAATGATTGATCTACAATGCAGTGATATAATTAAGAACAAATATCAAAACTCATCTTTGTTGGAATTTTATAAGAGTCTTCCACTGACACAATTTGATAATTTGCATAAATTTGCTCGTGGTTCTGTTTTTTTTTTTGGTACTACTTATTTGTATGAGAAAACCTTCTCCAAAATGAAGTACACAAAAAATGTTTACAGATCGAAATTAACTGATGAGCATCTTAAATCTCTTTTAATAATTGGTACAAGTAAAATTAGTGCACAGCTACAAACTATTGTCAGTGGAAAATCTCAATTACATAAATCTCATTAGTATTTCATATGTCATTATGTTTGTTATAATTATGTGTTATTTAAAATGTATAAAAATTATTGATTCATTTCAATAATTTGTTGTTATATTATTAAAATATTTTAAATGTCTTTACCATTACAATTCTGTGTTTTTTATCCAACTTATCACAAAAACAATAACAATAAGCCTACAAGAATGTTATGAGTTAGCCGAGTTAGCCCATGACCATATCAATGTAGATGTCATATTAATAATCATTCAACATAAAATTAGAATACTATAGTAAACTAAATTTAATTTGCTATAAAAATTATTTGTTCTCTAAAAGGAGTTTTCAAGTATGCTAGCTCTCCGCGGGCCGGACAAAATCTGTCCGCGGGCCGGATGTGGCCCTCGGGCCGTTGTTTGGAGACCCCTGTTCTATACTATTAAACAAAATCTTTAATTTATGACTCAAAAAAATATTTAGTCATTTACCTGTTGGTATGAAAAAAATAGGTAAATTAAAATTGTCCGTTAAAATCTTATAGTCAAGAAAGGCTTATTATTTATTGTCTAGAAACGTTTTATCTTTTCTTTCTTATAATATCATTAAATCTATTATTATTTTTTGTTATTATTATAGTTTTATTTTACCCTGCTTTGTCGAAAATATGTATAATCATATAAAAAAAAAAAAAAAAAAAAAAAAAAAAAAAAAAAAAAAAAAAAAAAAAAAAAAAAAAAAAAAAAAAAAAAAAAAAAAAAAAAAAAAAAAAATTTATGTATAATATGATAATTTATATATAATTTTGCAAAGATTAGTCTATTTTCACTACATGCTATTATGCCGCAAGCATGCAGAAGGCCTGTATCAAAGACCACTCCTCGAGTCCGCTTGGTCAGTGATCTTCGACCAAATTCATTTGCCTTAGTAAACGAAGAAACCCAAAGACAACAGACTTCTGCATTTTCATCAGCAGTTGTTCGGGTGAATGTTGACATGCTGGAATACGTTTGATCTTCCTCAACACATTTTCATTCATGCCTTCCAAAACGCCAACAATCAGGACAACCAATTGCACATTATACTCCGGATAGAGCCTCCGAAGTTTGCCAAGAAGATCCTGATATTTGGCTCGTTTCTCCCGTTCCTTTATATTGATGTTAGTTTTCTCTGGGGCGGAGAACTCAATCACATACATAAAGATATTTCTTTTATCGAGGAGAACGATATCAGGTATGCATAATTTCAAAATGCGACAGTTGTCATTTTCCACTACTGCCTTGATATCGCCGGGAAGCAAATGGCAGAATTGTATCATCGATGCCATTATAGTGTCTGAGGTGATATTATTATTATTATTATTATTATTATTATTATTATTATTATCTTGGAAAATCAATCCTGATTTAGGATTTTTTTTCTTTCAAATCTCAAAAATATTGTCTGTACAACGATGTTTGTCGGCAGAAAAAGCATTTGATTCAGTTAAAAACCATCTTTTGGAGAAGTCTTAAAAGGAACAGAAAAAATGCTTTGACTATTTAAGTAGTCAAAAAATAAATTAGGTAATCTCTCATCCGATGTACAGTGCTGTGGTTCAAACAAATGAGAAAGTGTTTGGATTAGGGCCTAACAGAAATAGTGCACTTTTTCTCCAAGCTCTCGGTATTTTCCAAAAAACTTTGTAAAATATTCTATGATTAAAAATATTATTATAACAAAGAGAAAAATCACCTAAATTATTGGATGAACCATCTGGGACATATAAAACCGACTTTTCAAGAATACAAACCGTATTAAATCAATTCTTTACGAATAAAAAATTCAAAATCGGTGGCCCAAAATCCATAATTAATGTCCAATGAAAGAGCAGTAAATTCAAAAACGACGTGAGCCATATTTTATGATCTGTTGACTCGAACACCGGGTGTCCAGCTCTAAAGATTTGTAGCTGTTTAATACATTGTATTTTATTTTTGAAGGCATTTCTAATATATGGCTCCATTCTAAAATATTTTTAGTTTTTTTATCTGATACATTAGGGTAAACCGTAATAAATTTTGTAAGTTATCTATCATTTTATTAAGCCATAGGAATATTAAAAAGAAAAACATCTTAAATGAGCTTAAAGTAATTTTAGGAAAATATGACTTTACCTAAGGATGCATTTGTACTTTAAAGAAGCTTTTATATTTTTGTGTACCTATGTCTGACTGTCACAGATGTTTTTGATCAAAAAGTTGTTTGGTACACGCCAAAAGACACTTTACACAATGGGACCCATTTGGTCCTGGTCCCGGGTATAAAAACTGAGCCTGCTTAGTCCTATTGACCCCTTTAAACAAGCGGATCGCCTGAAACAGAAAAAAAGCCCCTCCCCCAAAAAAAAAACAAATTTAAAATACTTATCTACAAGGCAAGTCTGCCACCGTTTTTAAGGTAAAAATAAAATACAAAAACTAAATTTGAAATTTAATAATAATTAAAATTGTTAAAATTTTGATAGAAACATATAGAGATTCTAAGACGTTTTTTTTTGACATTATGTTCTACATGACATGCATCGGTTGCAAATTTAAATTTTTCCAAAAATACTTTAGCATCAGCAAAGGTAGCTATGTATTATTTAAATTTACTGATACTGATGCTATCGCTATTTATATTATACGGGGTCCGGCAAAATGTATTACCTATTTTGTTTCTTTAATATAAAAAAAATGTATCGAGTATTCACTATGGCGATATTTTTATTTGGAAAAGTAGGCTTTGGAGAGTTTATTAAAATTGTTGACAGTTGTCAAAATGCCGCGTTGGTTAACAGAACATCGCATTTTTTGTGTCGAAAAATTTATTGAATATAATTCCATTATAGCCGTTCAAAGGTGTTTTCGACGTCAATTTAATGACCGACAATGTCCGCAGAGGAAGACCATTACAGTTTGGATTCGTAAATGGAGGACAGGAGGATCCGTTTTAGACAAGAAGTCAAGTGGGCGGCCAAGATCTGCCTGCAATGCACTGAACGAAGACAGAGTTAGAAATGCAATTATCGCTAGTCCCAAAAAATCTGTTGTTAAACATGCTACTGTTTTAAATTTATCTGAGCGAAGTACACGAAGAATGTTAAAAAAATGAATTTTCACCCATACAAGATCGCAACTGTTCAAGAAATAAATCATCAGGATAAGATTAATAGACTTGAGTTCTGTCGCCTTCTTCGTACCAATTATCAAGGTATTGAAAACAATATGTTTATGAGCGATGAGGCCCACTTTTATTTAAACGGAGATGTAATAAACAGAATTGTCGTTACTGGGCTCAAGAGAATCCACGCGAAATTCATCAGCGTCCATTACATTGTCCCAAAGTAACTGTATGGTGCGCCATCTCCTCGTCTAGGATAATCGGACCTTATTTTTTTGAGGAAAATGGTCAGACAGTAACAGTTACTGCCGCACGCTATGTTCAAATGTTGCAGATATTCTTCACCGCAAATTCAAAATGAAATTGGACATTACTGGTTTCAACAGGATGGCGCAACAAGCCATACGGCAAGAATAAGCATGATATTTTGCGACAATCCTTTCCAAACAGACTGGATTTCTAAGAATGGTACCATTCCTTGGCCAGCAAGATCGCCCGACCTTTCAGCACCAGATTATTTTCTCTGGGGCTATTTAAAACATAAAGTGTTTGCCAATAAACCTAGAAATGTAAGGGAGCTAAAAACAAATATTGCCAATGAAATCCACGCTATTTCTAGGCAAGTTCTTCAAAATGTAATGAGAAAATTTATGAACCAGTTAGAAGAATGTATTGAAGAGGGTGGCGGTCATTTGCGGCACACCATATTCAAAGCATAATAAACTCCCATCTTTCTTGTTTAAGAATACATGTTCCTTTGTTTTGTTTTTAAAGTTAATAAATTTTTATAAGCAATTTAAAATGGGTTGTTCATTTTGCCGGACCCTGTATAAGCCCTTTTTTTATTTAACGTTTTTTTAAACAAGTTGTTTTTGCTAAAATTCTTAAAGCATTTAAGTTTATTATATGAATTTTATTAAATGCTTATGCGTTTGGCTAATGGTCTAAAAGTTCCACCTATACAAAGTTTATGGTTTTGTTTTTGTTAATTGAGATGAAATAGTGTTTTCTATTTTTAAGACGGTATGATTGTTAAATTTATTACCTATTCGTTAAATTTTATTTGATAAACCCGGAACGTATGGTAAAAATAAGTTTGAATTTTGTCCTAAATTTGGTCGCCATTTATAAAATTAAGAAAAAAATTATTTTGAATTTAAATTTTCATTTAAAATCCTTTTTCATTGTCTATATTTTGATAGGAATAAATTATTTTAATTCTATCAAAAATACTTTTACAACTCCTTTGTTTTATTATTGGGTGATTTGAGCTAAAATTTTAGTACCTGTTTTATATGAGTAGGTTTTTTGTCAATTTTGATTTAAAAACTATTTAAATCTTTTCTTATTATCTTATTATTAAAATATTACAAAAAAAAGATGTAACTTTTTTTTCTAAAGTAAAATTAACTGTAGATTTTTGTGTATTACCGTGTGTTAAAAAAATATTTAAACAATGTTCGACATGTTGATTAATAGAAAAAATGTCACCTATATATCTCCACCAAACCAAATGTTATAATCATAATTATTTAGAAAATTATTACTTAATAATGGTGACAAAGATGAACCCATGGTCGTACCAAAAGATTGTTTACAAATATTAGTTGATGGAGTTTATGTTAAGTTTGTTTTTTTACCAAGGTGGACATTATTTTTCATTTTATTTTTAACAATATTTAATCCTAGCTCAATTGGGTCAATGGGAATGAGCAGGCTCAGTCTATATCCCCTGGGTCCAGGACCGAAGGAGTCCCATTGGGTAAAGTTTCTTTTGATAGATTGATTTTAGAATAATACGATTATTTTTGGTTTTGGTCTGAATAAAATGAAGGAACGTTTTTAAGTAAGTGGTGTAAAAAATGTCATATTAAAACTTAAAAAATCTCTCGTCTCTCAAGGAGAGACGAACGACCTCAAGAGACTCCAGGAGACATCACTAGTTTTTGGTTTTTCTGACGAAAGTACCCTTAACACTACTTTTTTTTTCCTCAGCCTCAGTTAGAAAACACGCGGAATATTATGCAAATATCTTTTTTACAGGAACTTTAATTATATTCATATGGCATTATTATTTATATGGTTTATTATGTTTCTGCAATTTTTCTTTACCTAAACTGTCATATATTTTTGTCTTCAATCTGTTGTTTTTGCTTATTTTGTCCACTATATTGGATTAGCCATCTTGATTGTTCCAAATTTGACTTCGATTCGGAATTAGCAACCTAAAAAACTATCCTATATGAAATTTGGCCATTTTGGGTCCGCCATCTTAAATTTTTAGAATCTGACTTCAGATTCGTAACCAGCGACAAAAAACCCCATACGAAATTTGGGCAAAATCCGCGAAAATTTGGAAAAGATGATTTCTAGTCCGTTTTTTGGGGTTGGAAAAACTGCAAGTGCTACCTTAGTTCTGGTTATGGATTTAGATTTAGCAGAGCCATAATACAAATATGTTAAGTTGGATGTAGAAGTAAATTGTTGCATATTGGATTTGGCTAAATTTTAAGCCCGAATTTGTCATCAGGCGGCAAATTACTACGGAAAACGTATGCCTGTTAAAAAGTATACCCATTTTGTTTTGTATGGCTGTGTTATGGTTTTTGAGTGACTAAATTTTAAAAAATTGTAAAATGCTATTGTAAGGTCTGTTTCTTATTCAGTAATATTTTACACTAATTTACACTTTTTCCCCCTACGTAGTCCTAAAATATACCTTCCATAAGAGAGCTTGCGCAAAAAAGGGTAAAATACTGTACACTTATACTGAATAACAAAGAGAGACTTGCGTTTTGGGAATGAGGTAATTTTGTTTTTTTTGGAAATTTTAAAATATTTCGAAATCCATGTGTTAGCGTCAAACACTGAAGTCTGTCATTTTCTTAAAGGACTGCTTATTCCATGTATTGCAGGCAAAAAAGTAAAAGCCCATTTTGACTTACCATTCAGTCATTCCCTGTAATGCCTAGGTAAACAATGAATTAAAAGTGATTATTATTATAAAATAACAGATTAATTAGTCAGACTGTAGTAAGAAGGCTAAAATGCTTTTTGTCAGCAATATATACATGTACTGACTAATCATTTCAGGAAATGACGAATTTCAGTGTTTGACACCGAAAGTTTTTAGTAAAAAGATAGTTAGACGGCTTTTTGTGAAAAAATTTTATTAAAGGGTAATTTTCAAGTTTTTTTTTTAATTGAAAAATAAATTCAAAAACAATTTTATAAAAAAACAAAGATGTATTTTTTAGATTGAATATTGTTATTGGAACAAGATGGGTATCGGCATTACTTGACAAGAAAAATTAATGTTAAAACCTTTAAAAAGAGCGTTGCTAAAAGCATATTAACCAAAATTTGATAACTTTTTTTAATTATACCACTTTTCGTTAATTTTTGCCTAATTTTCTTTTATATCAAAATATATTTAATTTTTATAAAAAAAGTATTTTTTAGGTGTTAGTAGATAATTTTGAAATTTCATAATAGTCTGGTTTTGTTATTAATTTAGTTAATAAAAATAAGTGATATGCCTATGTCAGTAGCAACATGGTATTAGGTTGAACCTAGGGAAATGATCTAAATCTAACAATCTAAGTTTTGAAAAGATTTTGCCGTTGTTACTACTGAACCATATAATATGTCAAGTTAATAGACCTGCACTTAAGAAAATAAATTCCCAATTTTTTATTACTTTAAACAACCATTTTTATTTATAGAGTTTTATTGTAATTTTTAATATGATATGTACATGTACATATTTTTCCTCCACATTCGATTGGTGACCGCACTTAAAAGTTATTCCTCTTTTTATACTGACTTATTTTTTTATGAAAGAAGAAAAAAAAAAACAATAAGTTGAAGAAATTTCCGGTTCTGGTCACAATTATCTTTATTTAATGGTTTATCAAGGGTGTATAAGAAAAAAAGAAAAAGAATAATGTAAATTATGTCACCGTTTAATTAGTAAAAACAATCCCAATCCACTGGTTCTAAAACGAGGGGCCCCCCGGGGGCCAAAGAAATAAAGGGGGGGAATCACAAAAATTAATACAAATTTTTATCCGTAATATAACAAAATCAGTTTACATAAAATAGGAAGATTTATATATGAAACCGTCGTCTGCAAGTTTAAACACTAAATTTTTTCTTATTACCGAAATTAGCTTCATTAATAGAGAATAGTGGCGACACGGCTAAAAATGAAGATATTACAATATATATTATACCTTATCTAGAAAGTCGCTTCTACGAATTCCAACAATATTTTTCTAATTTACATGACCATGATGAACATAATTTTGCTTAAAATCCTTTTAATTTTGATATAAACATTCTTCCAAAAGAAATGCAAGAACAAGCAATCGACTAAAAACACGACTCAGTGGTGAAATATAACTTTGAAATTTGGTGATTACTACATTTTGGATAAAATATCTTCCCATCTATCGTTTAATCGCGGAAATGGCTGTGAAATTTTACACACAATTCCCGAAAACCTACTTATGTGAAAAATGATTTTCTGTTTTAATGAAAATTAAAACAAAAAAGGGAGCCAGCTTGATGTTGCTAGTGACCTACGTTGCGTACTTTCAAAGATAAAACCAAGAAATTCCGAGCTTGTAAAGGAAATGCAGCACCATACTTCGCATTAGATTAGATATGTGTTCAAATGTTATATTTGTTAATAAATGCCTCTTTTTTTAGTAAAAGAAATATTTCTGTATAGTCGGGGGACGTGGGAGGCGCGACCATTTCTTAATTTAAGAAAGGGGGCGTCACAGAAAAAAGTTTGGGAACCTGCCGTAATCCTTGTCACTTATTTATTTAAGGCCTTTAGGTGTAAGGTTAAACGCTCCTGCTCCAAAAGTTGATTAGCATTCAGGAATTTATTTTTAGGAAAAAGAATTGCCTACATTATTTTTCACTTTTTTCTCCTACCTAGTCCCAAAATTTACCTTCCATAAGAGCGCTTACATAAAAAGTGTAAAATGGTGTACACTATTACTAAAAAACAGACTTGCGTTTTTTAAAAATGAGGTAAATTTTTTATCTTTTTAAAAATTCTAAAATATTTCGAAATCCAAAAAGCTAAACATAAAATATGTCATTTGTATATTTATTAGTACTGATAGTCATTAGGAAATGACGAATATCAATGTTTGACACCGACATATGCATTTTAAGTAAAGATAGGTAACGACCTTTTGGAAGAAAATGAAATTTCTTGACTTTTAAAGTCATCAACAAAATAAGTACTTATATCTCAACAAGAGATATTTTTTGGCTCGAAAAAAGAATCCCCTTTTTTAAAGCTGCAGTAACTATAAACGTAATGTGTAAGAAACGATTGTTGATGAAAGAAAACATAGATTTGATGCCCTGGGGCATTCCAGCATTAACTTGGTGAAAGCTGGAAAATGTCACCAAAAATGATATGTCGATTAGAAAGAAAACTGTAGAGCGAGAAACAGGTTAGTTGGAACACCACAGAAAGGAAGTTTTTTATCTTGTCAGATTTGGTGGAAGTGTGAAGAGCAACGATTTGGAATTCACCGGGGACTTGTTTCAGTTCTGTGAGACAAAAAAGTAAATATGTTCTTTATATCTTGTAACGAGATCCGTACTCTTGCAAGGTTTTGTTTTGTAAGTGAATTAAAATTTGGAAATTTATTATTTTTTTATTACCTTGCAAACAACCAGAAGAGAGTCTATATTGAAGAAAGACTTTAGCCAAAGGGAATATATCTTTCCATTTTCTGAAGAAATGCCCGGTTATGAAAAATTTGTAAGAGGCGAGTTAGGATGGGGCAAGCATAAAGCATTTTTTAAGGTGATTCAGTATGCCATCCAACCAAATGATTTATTGGTATTAAGAGAAGAAAGAATACGTTGATTTGCCGACTCCAAAATAATTTTGATCATTTTATAAGAAAAATAACTTTAAAGATGAGTTAATGGGTATAATTTTATATTAGATATTTGACTTTTTCTTTCGGTGGAATAGTTTCAACTTCAAAGATTAAGGCCTCTAAATAAGATTTTCTTGGGCGTCTTGTGAGGATATAGTCCTCAGATATCGTTATGGTTTTTTACAATACCCCAAAAACCTTTAACGATTTTATTACCAATTGTTATTGGGTAAATCCATTCGTTCATAAGCGCAGGGGTGGGTCAGGTATTTGAGTATTAACCATTAGGCATATAAGTATTTTGGCTAATATCTTAGTGATAGTGTTGAATAACCGTTTTTACTGTGCATCTCGAAAAAGTTGTTTTACGAGAATATAACTATGTCGCGTCGAAATTATTTGTCATTAGATGCAAAACAGGTTGTGAAAAATGTGTATGAAACTTTAATCAGTAAAGGTCTAATTAAACAGGAAGCTTTAAAAGAAACCTGTCTACTTATAAAAACTCCAATGTCATCGATAAGGGATATTATTAATTTGGGGAAGAATTGAAAAAAAAGAAAAAAACGTAGTGATTTTCAATCTCAAAGGGACAGACAATAGTGATCAAAAGGGCCTAATAAAAAGGAAAATATATTGTCTTTATAAAGGGGGTTATTCCACCGGAGAACTGAATAAGAAGCTAGACGAAGACAAAACTAATATAAAAATTTTGCCGACCCCTCCATAGAGTTGTTTGTAAAAAAGATTTAAATACCGCAAAATAGATAAAGACAAGAAAATTTAACCCACAGATTACGCACTTGGAGATTTAATTACCTTTTAAGAATTTAAAAAAAATATAGGTTAGAAAACAGATCCAAAGTTCCTTTTATGAAACGTTTTGGTACACACGACACAGTATTCAAAAGATGGGTTGATTCAGCCCAAAAATGTCAGACGAAAGCACTAAAAAAGGAAACGCATTACCCTAATTTAAAATTTTGGGTTTAGAAGATGGACTCTAACATTTCTATCCAAACAACATAAATCCTATTGCAATTAATCCTTAATAAAGACTTGATAGTGAAACAGAATTGATTTGGATATTTACATTAAAAATGTAATTATGTATGGATAATGTTGTTATAAATTTATTAAAACTTGCATATTTAATTTTTTAATGTAATAAACATACTTACCTAAATAAACAATGAATTATAAATCTTTATATTATTAAAGTCCATCCCTAATATTCTGTCCCTAATACCTACCGATCCGCAGTTTAATTGCTGTCGGCAGGTATAATCCATAAATGAAGGCAAGAGCTTAACACGGTATACTTTGAGACAGATCAATTCTTGTATTTTTAAATAATTACGCCAATTACATAGGTATTATTTTTTAAAGTGTTTTTTTAAAAATTTTAAAATTTTGTCAACTTTTTTTAATAAAAAACACTTAAAAAATTAAGAGGCCCTAAAAAAAAGAAAATCCCTTTTTAATTCCAAAAATTTTTTTTTTTTTTAAAATAAAAAAGCCCCCCCAAAATTTTTTCTTGCTGAATGAAAAATTTTTTTTTAAAAGTTTTCCTGTATACAATAAATTAAAAACCCCCTCAATTTGGGTCTACTAATTGTTTTATTTTTTTCATTTTTTATTTTTTTAAATTTTATTTTTAAAAATTACGGGTCATTTTTGGCCCCCTTTTCCCCCCAACCCTGCGTGACCCTGTAGGTTTTGGGGGTTGGTGTTTAAAATTTGGGGGGAAAAAATTTTTTTAATTGATAATTTTTTTAATAAAATGGTTTTTTTTTTAAAATTGTTTAATTTTTTTGGTTGTTAACGGTTAAATTTTTATGAAATGTGGGTTTTTTTTAAATTAAAAAAAAAAATTTTTAGAAATATCATAAAAGGGTTTTTTAAAAAATTTTTAAAAAATACAAAAAGAATTTTTCTAGGGTTTTTTTTAAAAAAAAAGTTCTTGTAAACATTGGTTCCGAAAGCGTATTGGCATTGTCTCTAGAAAAATATATTTAAAAATCACGGCCCCAAAAAATTTTCCCCACGAAAGGAAGAACTTTTTTTTCCCCCGGAAAAAAAAAATGAAAAATCTTTTATTTCGTTTAAAAGGGGCACCTTTCCTTAAACTTTTTTGGGGAAATTTGGGGAGGAAAAAATTTCCCCCAAAATTTAAATTTGGAAAAAAAAATTTTTTTGGGGAAAAATTTTGGGTTTTTTAAAAAAACCAAAAAATGTTTTTTTTTTTTTTAAAAAAATTTTAATTTTTTTGGGGCCCCCAAAAAAAAAAAAGTTCTTTTTTTTTTTTTTTTCCTTGTTTGAAAATAACAAAAAGTTGTTTAAAAAAAAACCCCACTGTAACTTGAAAAACAATGGGGGGATTGTAAAAAAATTTTTAAAAAAATTTTTTTTTAAAAAGTTTAGTACTATCCAAAATCTTTGGGGGTTTTCAAATAATGTATCCATAGTCAGCCGAAATTTATTGGGGGGTAGTAAGTATGTACTTATAAAAATGAAATTTATTGAAAATATGTTCTATATTTGTGGGGGTTCAAGTTTATATTTTTTGGGGGATTTTTTGTTTTAAATTTTTTTTGGAAAAATTTAAATGGCCCGGGCCCGGGGTATGCAGACTTTTTTAACAAAAAAAAAAAAACCCCCAAAAATTTCCGAAAATCAAAAACAAATCTTTTTGGGGGAAAAGTACCATTGTAAAGATAAAAAAAAAAAAAAAAGAAATTTAAAAAATTTTTTGGGTTTTTAAAAATTTAAAAAAATTCCAAAGTTTTTAAAATTTATATATTTTGTCATAAATTACATATTGGGTTTTTTGGTTTTTTTAAAATTTTTTTTTTGTTTACCCGAAATTCTTTAGCATCAAGCATATTATCTATTATTTAACGGGGGTTTTTTAACCCCGATTTGGGACCCCTACCCCGTCCCGAAAACGTCATCCTGTTTACAAATGCGTTGTCGGAACTGACAATTGGTTTTCAGCACCACCTCAGTCTCAAAAAATTTTAAAAAAAAGGAAAAATGAAATTTTTTTGAACTAAAAATTTTTAACCACCGAGTTGTACTCGGGACAACCATAAGTATGCCTTTTAAAAAATTAGACAATTTATTTTTTAATCAAAATCATGAACTTTTTTATCTTTATTTATTAATTGATTTAAACGTTTTTGGGGATTTCCCCCAATTTTTTTTAAAGATAACGAATCTTTTTTATCATTTTAAATCGCTTAATCACTTTTAAAGGGTTGGGGGTACATCAATTTAAATAAAAAGTTGTGTATCAATTAACAAATAAAGAAACGGAAAATCCCCAAAAATTTTTGTGTTTTTATAAAAAAAATGTTATTTAATTCAAATAAATTTGACAACTAATAAAATTTAAAAAAACCTTTTTTTTTTAAAAACCCTTTTAATTGTTTTGAGGGGCCAGTTAAACATTTTAATATTTTTTTCCCAAGCAGTTAAACAGTTTTTATTGCCTTTAATTTTTAAAAAAATTTAAAACTTAAAAAAAATATTAAAGGCATGCTTTTTTTTTTTTTAGGTGATACAAAATTCTAACTGTTTTTGTAACATACCATACATTTCGCACAGATTTTTTGGGGTTTTTTTAGACAATATTTTTTTAAAAAATATTACAGCCGTTTTTTTAAAAAATGGCCAAATTAAAAGACGCAACTTCGGGGTCCAAAACCCCGTCTGACACTTTCTCTGGATTAATTTCTATATGACAATCTTCAACCTTTTCACAGTTTAAATCGCTTTTGCTTCCTCATTTTTTTTTAAAAAATTTAACATTTTTTTTTTTTTTAAAAAAACTAAACTTATTTTTTCTTTTTTACCGATTGCAGTAAGATCAAAACCTTTTTTGGCCCCAATTTTTTTTATTTTAATCATTTTTCTACAAAATTAGATATATTTTTTATAAATATTTCCTTTTTCCCCGAATTTTATTTGGTTCTGTTTGGCATTCTTTTTTTGATTTTTCTTTGATCAATATATAACAGTTACATTTCGTTATTTAAATGAAAATTTTTTGGGGTTTTCCGTGTTAGAAAAATTTTTTAAATTTTTTTTAATTTTAAGTAAAATAGTCACTACCAAGCTCAGTTACTTTTTTAAACTGTTTTATAGCTTAAAAATTGGGGCCCTATGCGGATCCCGACTGCGATAAAATACGGCTGCCAGCCCCTTTCAAACCATTGCGATGACATCTTTTTTAAAGACGTTTTGGGGACTGGACTAATCCCAAAATGGACTCTAAACCCAGCGTTTTTTAAATTAACCAATAATAATGCCACTATTTATTTAATTTTTAAAAAAAAAATGACTTTTTTATTTAATTTTTTTTAAAAATTTTTTTTTTGCTTAAAAAACTAGAAGCATTCCCGTTTATTAGTGGGGTTTTTTCAAATCCGGGTTTTCGATTTTTTTGGGTTTTGGGTTTTTGTTTTTAAAGTTTTTCATGTCCTTTTTTCGTTTGGCTAATGGTCTGGGGAAAAATTTTCCTATATAAAATTAATAAACTTACAAGGAATCTTTTAAAAAAAAATTTTTTTTTTTTCGTTTACATTGTATGATTTTTTTTTCCCGATTTAATTTGGGGTTTTTTTTTTTAAAATATGGTAAAAAATTTAAAAATTTTTTAAATAATCGTTGACTTTTTTTTGAGACCCCCTATCATTATCATAAAAACTAAATCAATCCCCTTTAAAAACCTAAATACATTTTTCCCCCAAAAAAATGAAAACTTTTTTTTTTTCTTTCTTTTGCCAAAAAAAGGGTTTTCCCCAAAATTCCTCAAAAAAAACCAAAGGGGCCCCCCCTTGTTTTGGCAACAACGTTGCATGTTTCGATT
>JAHBCN010011149.1:0-29686 GCA_019359885.1 Listronotus oregonensis | reverse complement strand
GAAAATTACATTTCCGCACTAATCTGCTTGCGGGAAATGCACTTTTCCGCACTGTCGAAAAGTAAAATCTTTTAGTTTTTTTATTTTTATAAAATTGATTTTTTAAAGTTATATATTTGAAGAAACCGAATTTTGCTGTAATTTGCAGTCTTTTTTAACATTTATTAAATAAAAAATAATCCTAATTTACCAAATGTTAAGTAATATTTTTAATAACTTCATATAAATTATTAAAAAACCATAACCAACTAATTGTTTATGCATCTATCAAAAATTAATTTTCTGTCAAGCATTTTTCAACCAAATTGGAGAAACATTTTCAATGGATTCTGACGACGATTTACTTAGGATCGATTCGAAGCACAGAAATAGCAAGTATAGATAATGCCCAGAAATTCTCACAGGTATGAAAAGAATTTGTTTGGGGCTGGTGTCAAAGTAAGGGAGTGAAGTCTTTAAAGAAGATTTTTTGGCCTTTTCTCCTTATTTATCAAAAACATGAAACCCAATAATTATGGTCTAGATAACTTGCTAAATGTATCATTAAGTTAGAAAGAACAAAGATTTAAGCAAGTTTTTAAAGTGACGGTCCCTACCTTAAAAACAAAGCGTGGTTTTAGACCCAAAAGGCTAAAGCTTTTTAAAAAAGAATATGAAATTCATGGATAAAGGCCGATAATACTTATTAATATAAAAGTGGCTACGATTTTTGGTTAGCGGGCGCTTTTTCGTAGAGAATTTAACAAAAATTTGTCTGACCATATTGAAAACCAAGAAATTTAGTATTGATACACATCCCAGATTAAAAAATCCCAGCTTAGAAGTTTTTGTCTATTTCTGGAGATGCCGAAAAAATAATTTTTGAATCTATATAGAAAGTATGCCAGTTTAAGAAAGCCAACAACACAAATAGGCGATTTTTGTGAACTATAAACACGGATGTATAGTACAATGTATCGGCATTAATACCTTCCTCCTGGAAATTTCTCGCAAACTCCGGAAAACAAATTCCAACATTTTAAAATCTTGGACTGGAATCTACACAGTCGTTGAAGGATATCTCGAGAATTCAACAAATTTAGAAAGGATATTTAAACAAAATATCAATTTTACCGAAACACCTTCCACTATCCAGAAACAACCATCAATGCCATCTTCCAATGTACTAAACCTCTTGGTTCAAGAAACTACTTTCATAGTTCAAAAGATTGGCTCATCAAACCCAACACCGCCGGCCGTCAACGTTTTACCAGAAAACAACTCGCGTCAGCAATAAATTTGCAAAACGCGACCAATTGCACTTTTACTATAAATGTTAATTATAATAATTAGTGTATAAATTTCTTCGTTAATAATTATTATTTTAATCATAAATCTTTAAAATTATGTTGGCTTTTCCTCTCGCTTGTAGAAAAAATATTGTTTCTCACACATGCGGAAAAGTATCACTTTCCGCACTTGTTAGGAAAATAACTATCCTTTTAATAGATTTAAGGTGTGTTTTCAAATCTTAATAATTTCTTCTTTTTAACCTTTTTTAATATACAAAACTTTCAATTTTCCAGATAAAACAATAGGACTCAATATACCTACAATATTTACCAAATCCAATCCCATTCGTCTAACAACCGAAGCATTTTAAAATTACTAAATAAATTATTCGCCGGTCTAGACTCAAAATACTAAAAGATTTCTTTATAGTTGTGCCGGAGGCAGCCGATATCTATCCTTCGGGAATGTTTGTGGCAAAACCCGAAACGGCAGCGAAGGGACTTCTGTTTTGCTAGTTTCATTTCGAGTATTATTTTGCTTTTAAAATATTTGGTAGATTCATATCCAGCAGATATTATTTATTATTCGCGGAAAACTCCAATTGTTTTAGGATTTTTACTTGTAGTAGTACTTCAGGATATCTGTTTAATTTATTATTTATTTGTTTTAGTAGTATGACTAACTTTAAACAATACACTACTTGATATACAATTCATCCTTAACCATTAAGTTAAACAAAAAATATATTTAAAAACATTTTAAAAATCGGCTTATCTTATAACATATTATTGATCTTATTTTTTTTATCTTGGGACAGTCGACGAAGGCTGATGCCTAAGTACTAACGTACCGTGGGTGTCTTAAGTGTGGTGCAGCTTGACACTCTAGGGATGAAGAAAGCGGGAAGTTCGGGGCCTCTCTAACTGAGTTGCACTACGTGTTGCTCTGTTGGGAGCTGCAAGAGAAGGAATTATACTGGCCAACTCCTCTGAGCAGAAGCCGTGAAAGTACTTATAGAAGAGCGACAGATCCCCTACAGCTCGACGGTGGGCAAGAAGAGGAAGCCTTTCTGTGAGAGTGGGATCATTAATAAGACAAATAAATCTTCTTTGAATGGATTCCAGAATGCTAAGTGTTGTAGGGGACGCCATTCCCCAGACATGAGAACAATATTCTAAAGAGGGTCTGATTTGGAATACATACAAAGTATACAGATTAGAAGAAGAGAAATATTTTTTGGCTCGTAATCCAAGCTTTTTTGAAGCTGCCGAGGCTATGGATGTAATGTGTTTGTGCCAGTTAAGGTTATTCTCAAAAGTAACGTCGACAAGATTAAACTACTCTTTTTTCTGCAAAACTTGGCCGCTCATATAGATAGATAGATAGATAGATAGATAGATATACATTTATTTGACAACGTTACATTTACATGTTTGTTGCAGGTCACAAAAGTCACCAAAGTAACCATAAATAAAATTTAAAGGTATAAGACAAAAAACGCAATATTACAAACCTGATAAATAAAAATGATCAATAGACAATACAAAAATAGTCCATACATGAAATTTAATTCATTGGTGGCGCCTCCATATATTCCTTGACAGAATAAAAACATTTTTGTAATAAAAAAAATTTAATTTATTTTTAAATTTTAGAAAATTTAAGCCCTGTACAGAGTTGCCAAGCTTATTGTATAGTGAAATATTCAGAGAGGTCCGTGCCGAGCTTGCGAGTCAATGCCTGGGGAGTAATAGTAAATTTGAAGATCGTGTCCCGTAGGAGTGATTGTACGACAGCTTAGTAAATTTATCTATATTTTTATGAATCTCAAGAAGTGTTTGATATATGTATATGCAAGGAAGTGGCATAATCCCAAACTGTGCAAAAAAGGGTCTGCATGATTCGAGAGGGCCGATCCCCGCAATGACCCTCACGGCCCTCTTCTGAAGTTTAAAAGCCTTGTCGTGATGAGATGAATTGCCCCATAGGACAGTCCCATAACTTAACAGGGAATGGAGGTTGGCAAAATAAACCATTACCAAAATTTGCCTATCAAAAGAACTTTTTATCTGTTTCAGTAAATAAATTTGATTACTTAATTTGGCACAGAGCATATCAATGTGTGCAAACCATTTCAAACCATCGTCCACCACAAGACCCAGAAGTTTAACGTGTGCTCCCATAATAAGATTATTATTAAAACTAAAAGAAATTTTTTGAGTTTTATCTGTGTTTAACTTAAGACTGTTACTGGTATACCAGTTTTGGGCCTTCGCAATAGCTTCGTCAGTGCGTTGATTAACAGAAATTTCGTCAATACCAGAGGTAATAATGGTAGAATCAACTGCGTACAATATGCTTTTATTTGGTGACAGTGCAGTGCTAAAGTCATTGATGTAAATGATGAACAATAGTGGGCCCAAAATTGAGCCCTGAGGCATGCCCGAAGTTAGATAATTTTCATCAGAGAGACCACTGTGAATTGAAACGACTTGCTTTCTATTTTGCAGATAAGATTCAAGGAGGCGATGGGGTGCTCCATTAACACCATAATAATTCAGCTTATCCAACAGCTTTGGGTGGAAGACACAGTCAAAGGCTCGGCTTAGATCACACAGGCTAGCAGTCCTTATCTCACCACGATCCAAACCCTGAACTATGTCGCTCACGACTTCCAAAATACCAGTTATAGTGGAGCAGCCATTTCTAAATCCGTACTGCTCACTAGCCAGAATTTTAAAATTTTCAAAATACAGCGTAAGTCTGTCTTTCAGAATAGACTCTAATATTTTACCAAATATGGGGAATATCGATATAGGTAGATAATTTTCTGCTTGACTAGGATCTCCTTTTTTGAATATGGGCAGAACCTTAGCCACCTTCAGAGCATCAGGGAAGGTTCCTTCAGAAAAACATTTATTAATTAAAATAGTCAATAAAGGAGCTAGAGTATTACAAGAGTGCTTGACAATTTTGGTATTAATATCGTAGATGTCATAGCAATTAGAATTTTTTAACTTTTTAATGGTATCGACAACATCGCTTTCAATTACCGGCCACAAGAAAAATGAACCATTTGGTCGAGGCAACCTGTGTAAAAATTCCAAATGAGATACAACAGATGAGCATTGGCAGACTTTTTTCGCGACAGCGAACTGTGTTTTCGAGGCATTAAACTGAACAAGATTTTTGGCGCCCCAATCCAAGATAAGTTTGAGGTCTTGTAAAGAGATATCTGCATTGACCTGCGCTTGTTTTCCAAATCAGAATTATATGGTGGCTTAAGAAATTGAATACTAGAGTGGAGGGTACTATCGTCAGCAAACCTATGAATGGGATTGATTGTGGAAGAGAGAAGATCGTTAATGTGTCGAAGAAACAGCGTGGGGGCCACCCTGTATTAATTTGGTAGAAGCTGGAAGAATGACCATCTACAGTAACTGATATACGTCGATTAGAAAGGAAACTGAAGAGCCAAGAGCAAAGCTTAGGTGGAAGACCGTAAGAAGGAAGTTTGTTAAGAAGCCCATCCTACCAGACCTCATCGAAAGCATTGGATATGTCAAGAGCAACGATCTGGGATTCACCAATAAACTCAAGGGACTTGTTCCAGTTGTGTAAGACAAAGGAAAGAACATCAGTTGTGGATCTTTTATGACGGAATCCAAACTGTTTATCATGTAAGATCTTGTGTTTTTTCATATACTTTAAGATTTGGGAATAAATTAATTTTTTCATTCCTTTGCAAACAACGGAAAGAAGAGGTATAGGTCTATAGTTCAAAGGGAGAGTTTTGCGTCCTTTCTTGGGGACAGGTTGCACACGTGCAGCTTTCCAGCTCTCCGGAAAAATGCCCAAATCGTAAGAGGGTCGAAAGAGGCGAGTTAAGATGGTATGAGTTACTTTAAACGATACACTGGGTAATTTACAATTTATCCCTTTAAACATTAAATTAACAAAAATCTCCAAAATATTTGATCTGTGTTTTCTTGACCGTTGTACATAGAATAAACATCAGTTTATTTTTCTATTTTCAGGGAGTTACACATGAAAAACTGATATTTATTAACATCTAGTTTCGGTTTGATGCACGCAATGTGTACATTACACAAAAGGTTTCAGCCTATTTTCCCCTTATCATAACTTCGTCATCGTTCCACATAAAGGTATAGGATTGAATATGTAGCTATAAGGAACATTTAATAACGAGGAAAGATGATTAGACTTTTAACCCCGCTCGGCGTTGCTTAACTTTGTCGATCTGCCGAGAAGCGCTGTTTTAACGCGTCTTTGTTACTAAATGAATTAAGAGGTCACGTTTTGAAAATATTATGCAGCTTATTAAATATTTAATAAAACATTTTTGAGAAAAATTGTTTAAATTCCTAATAGCAGATGTTTTAATAAATAGCATACTTCGAGGAAGTTTTTAAATAAAGATAAATTAAAATACTGGCAAGCCAACAATACCCTTGCTTTTCGACACAAATAACTCCTTAAAATTTATTAAATATTTCAGATGGAAAATATTACCCGACATAAACTACCGGGGATACTTACTGTAAAAGAGATAAATAAATATTTTAGCTTTATTTAATTATAAAACGATGGAATATTTGGACAAATCATAAAAAAAATGGTTTCTAAAATGTGTTACCAAAGTAGTGTCAGTAGCGGTTATAGTCCGGGAGGCCACCACAAAAAACCATCAAGCCAATAAGATATACGCATAAAACATTTTTTTTATATTACTATGAACTATAGTCAATTTAAAGCCGCACTGCTGCCTCAGCTCAGCGGGTTCAATTTGCATTTTTTTACCTTAAAAAAATCGTGAAAAATCGTTTTTTTAATATAACTCAAAAACTATTGATTTTAGGAAAAAAGAGTATATAACCAAAATTGATGGTCTAATAAAACTAAGTCAGTTTTTTATATGAAATTTTTTGTACCCTTTTTAGTTTTTGAGATATTAACGATTTAGATATAAAATAAAAACGGAAATATTTTAAAATCTAAAAGAATTACGAGTAAATGTAATAAAGAAAAAATATGCCTTCTAGTAAGCTCTATTAAAAAGCTTATACGGGTGACAATTTAAAAACTTGAAATGGCGATATTTTAGGAACGAAAAAATGAATCAAAAAACCCTTAAAACAGTTTCTATAAAACTAAGGGGGAACAAAAACAAGCATATTATCCCACCCTTATCAGCAACCCTTGACAGGTGAGATAGACCCCTAGAATCTTAAATAGAAAGGGGTCGAGTGATAAATCATTTTAAACCTCTTGGAAAATGCTTTCCAATGATACCATAGAAAGCTACATTTCAGAAAATTCTTCTCTGTTTATCAAGGAAAACAATAAATAAAACAAAATTTTGAAATTGTTTATTATTATTTAATTAAATGTTCAAAATGATTTCCGTTTTTTTTGAAGACAATAATAAAGCCTATTTTCAAACTCTTCACGTACATTTACAAATGTTTCTCTGGATATAGCACGGCATTCCTGAAATATTCTATTCTGGAGTTGCTCTAGTGACTCAGGTTGCGTTTTATAAACCACAGATTTTAGGTGACCCCACAAAAAAAAGTCAAGAGGTGTTAGGTCCGGGGATCTAGGTGGCCATTCAACAGGACCTCTTCTTCCAATCCACTGGTTAGGATAATGATCATCCAACCATTGCCTAACGGGAACTACATAATAAGGAGCTGTGTGGAAATGTAGTAAGCGTTCTAATAAAGATACATTTCCGTGTATGTCCCTCTATTAGTGGTTCGATAGACCTCTGTAGTATTTCAGCATACATGTCCCCATTTAAATTTCCTGGTATAAATATTGGCCGATAATACGTCTCCCAATATACCAGCCCAAACATAATTTTCTGGGGGTACTGGGTATGCCCTTTCTAAATACATGTGGGTTCTCGTTATCCCAGTAACGACAGTTTTGCTTATTAACATGCCCATTTAAATAAAAGGTACACTCATCACTGAAGCAAATATTTTTAACTAGTTGAGGTTCTGCCATAATTCTATCTGTCATTATTTCAGAAAACTAGATTCTTCTGTCCGGGTCGTCGTGACTAAGTTCTTGCAGTATCTGCAGTTTATAGGGATAAAACTTGTGAAATTTAAGTACCTTTCTTATTGATTCACGAGATAATCCAGTTGCTACAGCCGCTTGACGAGTTGATAGCGTTGAATTCATTGCAAACTGACCCAGAATTTCAATTTGCGCTGCTTCGTTGACTAGTCTCGGTTGATTTCTCTTTTATTCGCGACAGAACCAGTTTCTTCAAATTTGGCTACTAATTGGCGAACATACCCGGGCTTACATTTTGACCTGGATGCCTTTCGTTAAAACGTTGAGCTGTCCTTAAGAAACATTTATCCTGGGAACCATAAATGAAAATAATGTCTACACGTTCAGCTGTGCTGTACACCATTGTTAAAGAAAAGAAGTGCCTTCTTTTCGTTTAAACTGAACCGAAAGTCAACTGTTTTAAAATAATACTACTAGTACAAGTTACTTTTAAAGTAAATTTTGTGATAATAAAATGCTATTATAAACAACCCGTTTTTCGGCAAAAAATCATAGCAACTAAACCAATTTAAAATACCTGTGGGCTTGACATGTTTGGAATTTTTAAGAGACATGCCAGTATATCAGTAGTAATCATTTTGTATAATTTAATTAAATAATAATAAACAATTTCAAAATTTTGTTTTATTTATTGTTTTCCTTGATAAACAGAGAAGAATTTTCTGAAATGTAGCGTTCTATGGTATCATTGGAAAGCATTTTCCAAGAGCTTCAAAATGATGTATCACTCGACACCCCTTCCTATTTAAGATTCTAGGAGTCTATCTCACCCTGTCCAAGGGGTTGCTGATAAGGGTGGGAAAATATGCTTGTTTTTGTTCCCCCTTAGTTTTATAGAAACTGTTTTAAGGGTTTTTTAATTCATTTTTTCGTTCCTAAAATATCGCCATCTCAAGTTTTTAAATTGTCACCCTGTATAGACTGGTCCACTGTAGTAGAAACATAGGAAACCTTTAGGCGAATTGACTTACATTCGCTTGACTCGAGCTATAGCGAAACAAAACTGGCAAAAACGATGCGATAAAAATGTGGAATGTTTTTAAAGATTTTATTTTGAATTTAAATATTATTTGCTTTCTTGCAGCCGCAGCCATTGCAAATACGTGGTAAGTTCTCTTGGAAACTCGTTTCTTCACTAAAAGTAAATAATAATGGACGTTTACAAACTTCGTCAAAAGGTTCAAATTGTAAAATGGTATTTCCAAGGAAAATCATATCGACAAATTCATGAATCTTTTCCCAAAGCATTTGAAAACAGACCTATACCATGTCTAAAATCAATTTTTAGAATTATCCAAAATTTTGAGACCCACGGGTGTGTGTCTCCCCAAAAACATAAAAAACAGGAACTCGTAAATGAAAAACGGGAAAGAGGCATTAATTTGTGTTACTGCTGAACAAGACCTTACTGTAACCACTAGACAACTTGCTGAGGTACAGATTCATCGCCTACTACAGTTAAAAGAATCCTTAAAAAATGGTTTCCGATCCTACAAGGCCCGAAAAACACATGAAATTTTTCCCGAAGACCAATTTTGACCTATGGAGTTTTGCGAATTAATAATGGAAAGGGTAAATACAGATGAAAACTTTCTTAGATCGATTGTTTTCACCGATAAATCGACCTTTCCCTTATTAAATCGACATAATCCAACTCAAGTTCGATATTGGTCTCGTGAAAATCTACACAGGTATTTTGAGGTTCGAACCCAGTAACCTCAAAAATTGAATGTTTGGGCTGGTATGGTGGGAGAACACCTTATTGGACCATTTTTTATTAAAGGCGATTTAACTGCAGCAATTTATTTGGATCTGTTACAACAACAAATTGTACCGGCAATTTGCCAATTATTAGGATTAAGATTGGGTAATATCTGGTGTCAGCAAGATGGTTGTCCCGCTCACAATTGTTCAAGAATATTTGAACAATACGTTTCCTAATCGTTTGATTAGTGGACGTGGAACCATTTTGTGGCCCGCGAGATCACCAGACCTTGCTCCCAATGATTTTTTTTTGTGGGGTTATTTAAAAAATAAGGTTTATGGTCATCATAAGGCTAATAATTTAGAAGAACTTCAAATAAAAATCGAAGAAGCTTTTCAAACTATCAACCCTAATATGGTAACAAGCGTTAGACGGGGTTTTTACGATCGTTTGGGATATTTCCTTGCGCAAGAAGGAGGTTTGTTTGAATATTTATTACAATTTCATTTTAGAGTATGTTTTATGTTTATGATTATTTATTTTTTCATTGCGTACTATTTTAATTTTAGAAATGAGTTTTGAGTTTAGAGAACTTACTTTTTATTTTGCTTTGGCATATAATGAACTGATAAATAAAGCTGTTGGTATTTAATTCCCTATTAATAAATAACGGTATTAAGCATCAACTGTTTTCTCAACAGATCAGACCGCATAAATTTATTTTTCGTAATTTTCAAGCGCGTCTTAAACCATACAACACACCCGTTCGAAAGCATATTACAAACTGATGTCTCGTTCGGTTAATGCCGATGCTTTATCGATCGAAGCGGACAGTAGTAAATTCATCAGTTCCCTGCCTATGTTTCTATTACACTTGACCTGTCTGTATACAAGTAATAGAGGAGATATAAGCAAAAAAGTGATTTTGGTCATTAAAAATTTCGCTAATAACAATATTTTTTTGGTTCAAGTAAGTATACCAGCTCAGATTCATCTAAAAATTAATTCGAAATTGTTCTATTCATTGAACAAAACAAACTAATACACATGTGCCTCGAGGCAATGGGGGATAACCTGGATAACCATATTTTTTTTGTCCAATAACTATACATATTCCGATCCACTTAAAACTTTAAGTAAAAGAAAATTGAAACTTTATTGTGGGATATGGGATCCACTCTAATTTTGGCTAAAAAATCGCTTTCCCTTTATTTTGTTCATCTATAAGAAATTAAAACTCATATGATTTTTAGCCATTAAAAGTGAAAAATCTAATTGTAACAAATGATTATATTGATGACGAAGGACACCAGATCTTAAAATTACTGATATCTAACCTATTTTTTCAATTGTAACTTTTTTTACAATTACATTTATTGTATGGTATGTTTCACAATAATTCGTTGATTAGACCGCAATAAAATTTAAATTACAACCCTCAGTGGAAAACCCAACCATAAACAGGTTGCCTGACAAATATCTATTGTGTAGGCACCGCACCTTTTAAAAGGTACAGGTCCTGATTACCAACTAATATAATAATTTTAGGTTAGCTATTTTAGATGCTCATAACACAGACGAAAATACCTTGACAAACTCCAAACAAACTGACGAAAGCTTTTAGTATCAACACCTCAATTTGCTATAAATAATATACCAAAAAGTAGGTACAATAATATATAAAGAAAATTTTAAGCCGGGATCTACATGCGGGTACCCAAAGTATATTGAGTTTTACGACTAACAGTATCAGGTAAAACGAAAAATCAACGAATTATTGTGAAACGTACTGTACTTTAAATTTTTAAACCCCAAATATTAAGAGTCGAACATAAAATACATTTATTCCTTATGGATTTATTGAGATTCTCAAATTACCGACGAACTAAAAATAAACACGAAATCCGTCCAAGTAAATAATCTAAAATAACTGTTTTCTTAGTCATTTTATACCTTCTCTCGTACCACACCTTTCTTGTGTAACCCTAGATCTTAAAACTTAATATCCGAGGCATTGTTATTAACTTATAAAATATTCAGATTACAGAGCTACAAAGCGTAGTAAAATGGTAATTTTAGTCTTACATTACACTGTATTTTATGTTATTTTTCTAAGTAAATACACTTCGCACAAAAAGTATCGCGTAATTTATTATTAAGATGTTTGTTTTTGTTCTTGTATCATTTTTCATAAGGTTTTTTTACATATGTACTTTCAATGCACGAAATAAACATCAGATAAAATCAATATATTACCATAGTTTAAAGAATATACAATATATGAGTTTTGTCACTCGTGGCGGCTCTCAAAACGCACCCCTCTATGGTGTGAAGCCGACTGATACGCAGTGCGCTAGAAATCGTTTTGCTGTAACCGTGTGCTTTGGTATATCGCGTCCCTAAAAAGTTGTTAAATATGTCTCGTAATAATATTTGTTCAAAGGATAATTGTAAAAGTAGAATAAAACTAGTGACTGGGTGGGTATATGCTAAACAGGACGCCCAGAACTTGTAAAAGGTAATCATGGAACATTAACTGCAAAAAGATATTTGAGAAACATTTAGAACCGCATGTTATTACTTTTTCACCACAAATTAAAGATAAATTCATGCTAATGTATAATAATGCCCGTCCACACGTGGACAGGATCGTTCACCAGTATCTTGGCGACGTTGGAATTCCATTTCTTGAATGGCCTGCATATAGTCCAGACTTAAACCCAAAAGAGCATGGTTGGTGATGTGTGCCTGCGATGTGATTTCATTAGATCTTTAAGAACTGGGAACTAGGTTAAGAGAGAAATGGAATAATTTGGACCAAATCTATATACGAAGCTTAATTGAGAGCCTACCCAGCAGAATGCGTGCAGTTATCAGAGCTAAGGTTGGGCAATACGCACTACTTATTCTGTTATCTTTTTATTCTTAGATAGAAAAATGTTGGTTTTGTTACAATTAAATTTATCAAACATTAATATTTTTATTAGTTTTTGTGCTAGACTTCTTATTTATTTAATTATTTATCTAAAACCGTAAAAAAACACGTCAATTTAATTAAAAAATTACTTTACTTCCAGATTAATTCTGCCCGTTGTTTTGCAGTACTATAAAAATAACTTATGCTTTTACTACTTCTTGTCTGCAGTGTAATAAAGAACAAATATAAAAAATTACGACAGTGTCGTATTATTTTATGTAAATATTAAATAAATTATGTATCCCTTAAAACTTGGAGGAAATACTTCATATGCTATAATAAGTTAAAAAAGAAAAAGTGTTAAAATTGTAGGCCCAAGAACATATTATTATTAAACCATCCTTACGCACAATTTCTTTTAATCTGAAATATAATCAATCCCGCCTAAAAACATTTATGTAAAAAACGGCTAAGTTCGTATCCAAAAATATGGCCTTTTAAAATACTGAGATTTAAAATTAGGCCAAGTTCTTTTCTGACTTGGCAAGTTTTTTTTTATTAATTTGGATAGGAACCTGGCCTTTGATTCAAAATAAGTGTTTTTGATTTGATAAAAAGGACTACATAGTTTATTTTAAAAAATTCAAATAGTATTTCCAATAATGTCACCCCTAAATATTTAAAAACTATTAAACATATATATATATATATATATATATATATATATATATATATATATATATATATATAAAGATTCTAAATTCTTGGGGATTCGATTAGAATCTTTATTCAACTAGTCGGTCAAGACTACCTTCACTTTTATATATAAAAATATATATATATATAATATATATATATTATATATATATTATATATATATATATATATATATATATATATATATATATATATATATATATATATATATATCCAATTTGTGGCATTATAAGGGAAACAGTTTGAGCAGTATCTGAAATGTTTTTAATTTATTCACAAGCCCATTCCACGATTTCAACTATTAAACATATTTCGTAAGTTTGAGTCCAAAGGTACCGTAATAAATAATTGTAAATGTTCAATCGGATATCAAAAATAGAGCCGAAGAAAAGAGAACAGAGATCTTAATATTCTACTGAGGTGAGGAAAACAAAATGGTTAGTACGAGGTTTTTGGGCAAGAGTAATAAACATCATACACTGGTATTGCGCACTTTGAAAAAACACCTTTTTTATGGACTATAACATGACAGCAGAAACCTATTTGGACTTATTTCTAAATCAAATTGGACCCTCCTTGGAAGATGTTGTTCGGGAAGATCAAATGATCCGGTACCATCCGGTTAGAGAGTACATGGAAAATGCTTTTTATCGGCAATATTATTGGTCCACGGTACCGAATACTTTGGCCAGCCAGATCACCTGATCTTTCACCGAATGACTTCTTTCTGTGGGGTCCCTTAAAAAGTGTCATTTATAAAAGCATAAAATTTAAGGACCTAAACCAGCTACAAAACGCTATTTCGTTAGAATGTAATAAAATTTCGCAATATCAACTTAGCAACGTTAGAAATGAATTTTATGATCGGTTGGGATATTGTTTAGCTGTTAATTGGGGGGGTTGTTTAAACATTAGATTAGTTAATGTTTTTATGTAATTCTCTATTTTTTTTTAAAATTATTGTATTTTATTTCACTTTATTTTTCCACACCTAGTAAAATATTAAGAGTTCAGTTCAAAATTTAAAAATTTTAAAAAATAACAAAATATTTTTACAGTTTTTTTGTTTATTGCAAAATTTCTTACATTTTTTTGCTTTACCAGTATTGCAGACTTCCTCAACTTAGTTTTTAAAAAGCAATTATTATGTCTTCAACTTCTCAAACGACCATTTGAAGTTCTTGAAACTTCCATCGGCGACAAAAAGCAGCCGATAAAAAGTTTCAAGTCGAAAACCGCGTGACATCCAGAAAAACACACAGTTGAACCTGTCGGCCTTTGCTTGTTTGTCCGAAATTCCTGCGGGAGAACGATGACGCGTCGCTTTTCGCTCTAAGTAAAAATCCCGAGGGACAATCTGAGGGACGGGCCAACCAAAAAAAAAATCATGTGAAAGGTATCAAAGCACAGATTTAAGGCGGGATAAAAAGATCCGTGTCTGGTTTTTTACGTCAAACTAAAATCAAAAAGATATCTTTTGTATGGAATTTCATAATAAAGTCATAATTAGATACCTAATAAATTGAAAGATATGTTTCTATAAAGATGTATACGTGTAGAAAATTAAGAAAATGCAGAAATTTAAACAAATTGAGAATCCGATTAATGAAAAAATTTAAAAAAAAATTCATAAAAATAAAAAAAAAAAAAAAAAAAAAAAAAAAAAAAAAATATTATATATATATATATATATATATATATATATATATATATATATATATATATATATATATATATATATATATATATATATATAACTAAAGCGCGGATTATATGCAAATTGCATATAATGCATATTTTGCATATTTTGTCCGTTTTTGAAAAAAATGCATATTTTTGATACATTTTGATTTACCTGATATTATGGTATCTTTTCCAAAAATTTTTAACACCATTTGATATCTTTAAAACATCAGTCGGGGCTGACTCCAATAATTTAATCTTTGGGAATTCCCAGGTACTAACTTAAATGAGGTTTTTATTATTTTATGATAGGGTTGTTGGTTTTACCCAAATTATTATTTCTTTAACAATAACCCAAGGTTCGGCACAGTTTTGGAATTTATAAATATTGGGTAGGATAAGTAGACCCAGGTTAGTATTTTTAGTTTGTCAAAACCTTTGGTGTGTCAGCAGAGTGAGTTTTAATTGGCGAATAAAAATGGCGAAAATAGTAAAAACTGCGACGGGATTAAGGGTATTTCCGAGTTAGAATTTAGTGGAGAAAAAGTTTTTTGCAAAGCCTGTTCAAAAATAATTGTTTGTGAGAAAAAGTTTCAAGTGGATCAGCATTTAAAAACAGCGCTGCATATCGCGAAGGTTACAAAAATGAAATGTGCGCCAGTTCAGCAGAGTGTTAAAAAAAAGATTTCAAAATGGGGTGCAAAATCTCAGTCGGAAAAGGAAAATTTTTCAACAAGACTTGTGCCCAAAATATGATGGCAGCTAACATACCATAAGAAAAACTTAGATCCCCAATTTAGAAGTTTTCACAAAGGCATTGCAATAAAAACCATTCCCGATGAGTCGACACTCAGAAAGAAAAATGTTCATTGGGTCTACGAGACAGTCCTTCAGGAAATAAAATCTTTAATTGGGAGAAAAACTTTACATCGTTGTGGATGAAAGTACAGATGCTTGTGGCAGATATTTTTAACATCTGATGATTGGAGCACTTGAAGAAAATAATTCTACAAACGCACACCTAATGGGCTTCGAAGAAGTTGGAGAAAACCAAAATGTTACGGTATCCAGATTCATACAGCAGTCTCTATCAAGCTTCTTTCTTCCAAACCCAGTGCCAGAAGAAAAGTTCTTAGTGCTTCTATCTTGATGCCGCGCCCTATAGGGGTGAAAGTAGGACAGAACCTTAAAGTATTTTACCCCAATATGGTGCTTTGTTAATGTCTTCTGACGGGATAAACGCGTAGCAGAAACCATCAGAACAGCATTTCCGCTAGTAAATGTTTAATTTTTAATGTTAAAAATCTTTATCAAAGCCCTCTAAGAGTGCAAATGTATAGGGGGACTGCCGGGGAGTTAGTTTCCACCAGAACCTGTAATTACCAGATGGGGAACGTGGATTAATGCACCCATATTCTACGCTGAACACTTTGATGCCGTTAAAGACTTAATTTTGGACTTGGGACGACGCCCCAGAGTTATTTCCCCAAAGTAAGGACTTGTTACAAAGTGCAAGGTAGCTAGAGATTTAGTTTTTATTAAAGTTCATTTTGGTTTTAACCAGATAATAAACACGTTTAGAGAGTGGACAAATTAAGTTTAAGAGATCCATTAGTACCATTGAATTTTTTTGGCTAATGTGGCAACGTTCCGGGTGTTGGAGATCAAATAAGGCGCAAAGCGGATGCGACTTTAACGAAGAATGAAGGGTATAAATTTTAAAAATAGTCAAAAATATCTACGAAAATAAGCCTTCTGACGAACAGTACCATGGCCTTATAGTATCCCTTAAAACTTCAGTATTGTCCCAAATTACGTCAGTAGACGTTGAAAGAACCTTTTCTTTGTATAAACATTTTTCCCCGATAGAAGACAATCATTTTTACTAGAAAATTTTGAAAAGTATCTTGTTGTCAATGCCTTTTATAGTATTTCCAAACGAAAATTGTATAATATTTGTATTATTTTTTGTGCTTTGTTATATGTATTTAATCTTGGATTATTAAAACTAATTATGTACCATTTTAAAATAGTAAATAATTGTATCTGACCAAAAACCCAATATTCCTATGTTTTTCTCACTTTTCACTTTCATGTGTATTTATTTTTCCAAATAAAAACCATTTTTTGAAGATTGTACTTTTTTTTTCACCCTATTTTGTTCTATTACATCATTAAATTTTATTACATATTGAATTGTTATTTTGTAATAAAAGTCAATATTTGTGCATATTTTTATGAAAAAAGATGCATATATATGCGATATTTTTTCAAAAACTTGTTGCATATATTCCGTGCTTTATATATAACCCAGGCCAAGATTTTTGGATAAGAAATTGTCCCCTATAAGTGGTTTTGGTATAATGCTTTTATACTCATTTTGTAATATGCTTTTGAGGCACAAAAAACTCAAAACTACTTGTTAATAAAATTTATAGAAAAAGAGAAATTTGGGATGAAAGAAGTGATTGAACATCTCGTATATACTTATAATAATAATAATAATAATAATAACTTTATTCATGTTTACAACCACAATAAAGGTTTTATATACGTCACATATAATTACATACATTGACAAACTAAAATTACTATGTAAACGTAAAATATGTATAAATAAAACATAAAATCTACCACAAAAGCAACTACACTAGTTACTTAAACAGTTCATAAAACTCGTCAAAAGAGTAGCAAGCACTACTTAGCAGGACCTGCTTTAATTTGACCTTATAAAGTTTTAACGGCAAATCTTTGATTTTTTCGGGCAGGTGATTAAAAAATATTGGACCATAGTAGTTTAGTGCGTTACGACTTCTCTCTACTCTCGTAAAAGGTATTTGTAAATTGCTTCTCCCCTTGTATTATGAGAATGTATATTAAAACGCTGTAAGTATTCATTTAAATTTGATTTAACATGTAGAAGTGCATACAAAATATATAAACATGGAAGAGTTAATATGTTTTGCTTTATAAAATATTCCCGTACATCATCTCGAAAACTTAGCCCTAGCATAACTCTTAAAACCCGGCGTTGTAAACCAAAAAGACGGCTGGTATTCAAACAGTGCATAATAAGCTGTTTTTATCACTGAATTGGAGACTTCGCCCACAAGATTTCTTGTTAAAAAGACGGTTCTTGTTAAACTTGAAGCTAGTTGATCTATATGTTGGTCCCATGTTAATTTAGGATCCATAAGAACACCTAAAAACCTAACGTTTACCGGATTATTTACATTTGAAAGATCACACAAAGAAAATATCATTTGGCAGGTTTTACTATCGTTCAGTTTTAATTTGTTTGCGCAGAACCATTCTGCAGCTCTAGAAACCTCGCTCTGCATGTTATGTTGAAGAATATCCAAGTGTCTGTCTGCACTAAACAATGTTGTGTCATCTGCATACAGAGTAAGAAGGGAATTTACCATATATTTATCAAGGTCATTAATAAAGATCAGAAATAACAAGGGCCCCAAGACTGACCCCTGTGGTACCCTCAACATACAGGATAATTTGTTTGACGCTTTTCCATCGAGGGTTACTATCTGTTCTCTATTTTTCAAATAAGTTGAAAGTAGATTAACTGAATTTTTACATACTCCATAGATTTGAAGTTTTTTAAGCAAAATATCATGCTGGACACAGTCAAAGGCCTTGGTTAGATCCAAAAAGCTGCCTCCCGCGTACTGTTTATCCTCGTAGGCCTCCGCTATCGAACCAACAACATTGTTTATGGCATTAACAGTCTTACCATTTGGAACAAAGCCAAACTGAGCCAATGAAAACAAAGAATTATCCACAAAATAATTTACTAGTTGAAGATATAAGGCTTTTTCAAATATCTTTGCTATTATGGGAATTATTGATATTGGCCGGTAATTATTAGGATCATTAGGATCTCCCTTTTTAGAAAATAGGTATCACCTTAGAAATTTTAAGACAATCTGGAAAAGTATCTTCATCAATAGCTAGATTTATAAGTTTTGTTAGAGGTATTATTAAAATATTTTACATATTTTACATTCTTAGTGTATATTTTAACACAAGAATAAATAATTCTACATTGATGAAGCAATAAAAGCAAATTGCTCCCCACTTTTAGTTAAATATTATCACTGCAAAACAAGATGAACGCCGCTTATCCCGGACGAAATTAACTGAAACCGAATATTTCCACGGCGGTAATTCAGGAAAAGGATAACGTCGGTTAAATGCTTTATTTAAAGGATGTATGTGTAGAACATGTGTAAACTGCACTAAACTTGGCTTTTAGCTATTTCTTGAATGTGCAGTGTTGTTTTGCTGCTGCTACACTTTATTTCGGCTACATTAGCTACAAAAGTGCCGGCAATTTTCCTACGTAGCATAAAATATTACACACTTTGTTTAAAATAATTTAAATGGCATTTTATCTAAGACCACAGTAATAGGCCGGGCCAAGTTCCCGTCTGACGGACACAGTGTGTAAATTACACAAAATGTTTTATCGTGCTTTCTTCCCTACAATAAACTACAAATAAACCCACCGCACCTTTTGAAAGGGTACAGGTTCTGATTACCTACTAATATTAAAAGTTTAGGTTAGCTATTTTGGATGCTCAATAACAACACACACGAAAATACTTTGACAAACTCCAAACGACTGATGAACTAAGACGACAAGACTCTGCTTTATATCCAACCAAAAAGTAGGTACAATAATAAGTAAAGGAAATTTTAAGTCCGGATCTACATGCGGGTACCCAAAGTTTATTGAGTTTTATAACTAACAGTACATAAGGGAATGTATACCATGGATCTAGACCAGGGGTCTCCAAACTTTCCAGCCTTAGGGCCATACTGATTACTCCAGTAAGTTCCGAGGGCCAAAACCATATTATCATTGTTGCCGGTGGTAAGAAGTGAAATAGTCCACTGATGAAAAAAAAAGTCCGAAAAAGTACACAACGTTTAAAAAGGCTGCAAATCGGACTAAAGTCCGCAAAACGGCAACACTGCATATTATTAATTTTCCTGTCATTATCTGTAATTTCTAGATTAGTCGTAGAGTACGAGCCATGAGGAGTAACATCTGGTGGACACAAGCGGAAATAGGTAGTACCTACCTTCTATCGCTAACAGATGGCGCTAATAGCACGTACAGAATAATCTCGTTGGTTCGAGAAAGTTCTGGTGTCTTCCACTCACTTCTAGATGGCAGTAATTGGAATATATAAGAAGGCTAGTGGCGCAACCACAAGTCAGTTCCTATGACACTGTTGTTAAATAAAATATTGCATACCTCCTTAAAACGTGTTTGTGCGTGTTTAAGTTTAAGACATCTTTATAACAGTATTTTGATTTGAATTGTTGCTTTTGTGTGTGAATTAGTAGTATGGAAAAGAAGCGAAAAATTGATAGTGAATGCAGAAAATTCAAAGATCAGTGGAACATTCAGTATTTCGTAATTGAGTCCAGTAACAAGGCGCTATGTTTGATTTGCAATGAAAGCATAGCCGTTCTCAAAGAATATAAAATTAAACGTCATTATGAAACAAAACATTTTCAAAATTACTCAAAATATACAGGAAGTTTGCGGACAGAAAAATTCGAAGCTATGCAGCGCGGATTGAAATCGCAGCAATCTTCATTTACAAAACTCAAAACTGAACAAGAGGCTGCAACTCGTGCCAGCTTTCGTGTGGCTCTTGAAATTGCAAAACGTGGAAAACCATTCATTCGATGGAGAAATGATCAAAGAATACATAATTGCAGTAGCCGAAGAAATGTGCCCTGAAAAGGTAAATTTATTAAAAACTGCCAGTATGTCAGCAAACACTGTGGCTCGAAGGGTAGAAAACATCGCTGAAAATATATCCTCTCAACTGTTCGACAAAAATGGACATTTTGAGTGGTTTTCTTTGGCCTTGGATGAGTCAACGGATGTGTCAGATACTCCTCAGGTGTTGATTTATATTCGAGGAGTAGATAAAAGCTATGAAGTGCACGAAGAACTTCTTGATATGTATAGTATTCATGGCACAACTACTGGTACAGATATTTTTAAAGGAGTTGAAATGGCCATTAATCAAAAGAACCTTTGATGGAAAAACTTGAAATGTATTACAACTGATGGAGACAAAAACATGAGTGGGAAAGATAAAGGAGTGGTCGCTCTTGTGTCAAAGGCTGTAGAAAATGACGGTGGTTCAAAAGCCCTTATCTTACATTGTATCATTCATCAACAGTCTTTGTGCGGAAAATGTTTGGATATGTCTGACGTTCTGAAACCAGTCATATCAACTGTTAATTTTATCAGATTTTTTGGGCTGAATCACCGACAATTCCGACAATTTATTGAAGAGATTGGAGAAACTGACTTACCTTATCATACTGCCGTACGCTGGCTTAGTTGTGGGAAAGTCCTTCAGCGCTTTTTTGAACTTCGAGCAGTGATCGAAATTTTTTGAATGAAAAGCATCGCCCCCTTTACTGAATTACAAAACAACGCATGGATGTGGAAGTTAGCATTCTATGTTGATTTGACAAAACATGTGAACGAACTGAATTTGGGATTGCAAGGAGAAAACCAGCATCTTCCTGATTTATACACTAATATCAAATCATTCCGGAAGAAATTGAGACTGTTTCAATCACAACTACGAAGTAAATGTTTTTCACATTTTAAAACATGTGAAATATTCAGCCACACTACGGGAGACTGAGTTTTCTATCGATTTTGCAATCGAAACTTTGAGTGCTTTGAAGATAAATTTTGATACTCGTTTCTCGGACTTTGATGCCATTGAGAATCAAATTAAGATTTTTCAGAATCCTTTTGATACTGACATTGAAACCCTAGCCCCGGAACTTCAAATGGAAATGATTGATCTACAATGCAGTGATATAATTAAGAACAAATATCAAAACTCATCTTTGTTGGAATTTTATAAGGGTCTTCCACTGACACAATTTGATAATTTGCATAAATTTGCTCGTGGTCTGTTTTCTGTTTTTGGTACTACTTATTTGTGTGAGAAAACCTTCTCCAAAATGAAGTACACAAAAAATGTTTACAGATCAAAATTAACTGATGAGCATCTTAAATCTCTTTTAATAATTGGTACAAGTAAAATTAGTCCACAACTACAAACTATTGTCAGTGGAAAATCTCAATTACATAAATCTCATTAGTATTTCATATGTCATTATGTTTGTTATAAGTTATGTGATGATTTAAAATGTATAAAATGTTAGTTGGATTCATTTCAATAATTTGTTAGTTATTATATACTGAAGTTAAATTTTCTGCATATTATACATGTCTTTACTCATTACAATTCTGTGTTTCTTTATCCAACTTATCACAAAAACAATAACAATAAGCCTACAAGAATGTTATGAGTTAGCGGAGTTAGCCCATGACCATATCAATGTAGATGTCATATTAATAATTATTCAACATAAAATTAGAATACTTCAGTAAACTAAATTTAATTTGCTATAAAAATTATTTGTTCTCTAAAAGAAGTTTTCAAGTATGCTAGCTCTCCGCGGGCCGGACAAAATCTGTCCGCGGGCCGGATGTGGCCCTCGGGCCGTAGTTTGGAGACCCCTGATCTAGACCATTGCTCTGTGACAAGTAGCTCGTTAACCTACACGTCCCAAAGGTGCACTCGTATCTTTCCCATCAGTAATTATAATAACATTTTTGTACAAATTCCATAAAAATATTTCGCCTAAAAAGCAGCACTTTTTACATAATTAATTTAGTTCCAAGGGAGCGGACGCACATAATATAAGCCCTTTAATGGCGAATTCGGGTCATTCTTTATGGCTCCCAGAGTGTGCGTATGAAACATTATTTTTTAATGTTCACGCATGTTTCTAAAAGCGCTAATTTTCATACTTAACGTCTAATTTGTTTTAAAAAACGCCACGATACACGGCATACCATTCCGCCATTATTTATTTTGTTGCCGCTAGCAATTTAGTTTTATAGGTTTGGCGAACGAACCCTTTACATAAAACACATTAATTTTATTTTTCTAAACATACTTTTTTAAATTATATATATATATATATATATATATATATATATATATATATATATATATATATATATATATATATATATATATATACACTGGCGGCAAAAATTAGGGATATTCCCAATACCATAATTCAAATTAGTACCGACAATTCTGATGTTTTGGGAATCTAGTGTTAATCTTGTTGCCGTAAAAAAAAATTTAGGATTTTTTGTTATCACAATATCAAGTAAAAATATTTTTTGTCAGGTCGAATTGAAAGATTCTCTGTTTTAGTTTCAGAAGTCGTTTTATACGATTAAATAAAAAGAAATTGGTTGATTTTTTTGCAATGCCTTTAAGACATTTAACATCCGGGAAGCAAAAACAGAAACGGGTTGGGTTGCCGGGGTGGAAACATCACAAAGTGTTATAAGAGGGTGGAATGCAGGGAAACTGGAACAACCTCCAAAGGCACGGACAGGGTCAGGAGGGACACAGCAACAAGACCGGACATAACCCTTAGTATTAGACGGAACCCCATTCTCCCGCAACACATTTACGCCGTCAGCTTCAAAACAAATTAGGAGTCCTATCTTGTAAGAACAGTGAGAAATAGATTATATGAGATCGGATTATCTGCCAGAGCATTTGAGGTGTGCCACTTATACAAAGACATAGAGCACAGCGTTTAAGGGCACGTGAACGACGAAATTGGAGGGTAGAATGGAATTCCGTTCTTTTCACCGACGAATCTCGTTTTGGTTTAATAGTGACTCAAGGCGTATAAGAGTGTGGAGAAGTGTGAAACACCTAGACATCGTAGCATGTACAAGAAGTGTATCCTTTCGAGGTAAGTTAGGTCTGGGGGGGAATGCTCTAGGACGCCGTACGCATCTGTATGTTTCAAAACAATATGACAGGGACGCTTTATGCTCGTGACATCATTAGGGTTGTCGAACCAATTGGTGAAGCAATCGGGGAACATTTCATTTTTTTGACGATAATGCGCCCCCATCGCACTTTGGAAGTCCGAACTACACTGCAGAATTTAGGCATCACCCATCTCAGGCTACCCGCACTTTCACCAGATCGAACCCAATTGAACATGCATGGGATATGCTTCAAAGAGCTTTGGATAACCACCAACCCCGCCTAATAACAGACGGGACCTAATAGGAATACCTCAATTATGGGACAACCTACCCCAAGACCAGTGGACAATTTGATTCTCACATGCCAAGACGCCTTCATGAAGTTTTCAGATCCACGGAGGTCAAAATTACAACATTCTTTAAATGATTCAGAGATATAGAAATTTGATTTTGAGGGATAATATTTGATTTTTTTAATAAACGCTTTTCCCCATGAAATTATGTTTTCATTTATGAAAACGGTAATTTTAATTAATAGTTTAAAAACTCGGGTGGTTGTTAAAAAATTCCATGATACCCTTTAATTTTTGCCGCCAGTATATATATATAAAATGTCTTAAAATAAATAATTGTTTTGGATGTCTTTCCCAATTAAAATTATCAGGGTTTCTGAAAACCCCATTTTTGAACTTTTTTTACATATCAGATCCCATACCTTTATATGAAACGATACTACTACATTTTAAAAATAATTATATCTGGTGACTTTTATCCTTAAACCGACAATTTATCAAAAAATATGTCCTTTACAGAGTGTCTTATTTTTTGATTTGTTGTAATTATCGGTAAATCGAAATGTTTTCATTTTTTTTAAACTTGTTATGTTTATTACTTTAAGCATGCTTATAACAATTGTTTATTAGGGTTATACCATGTTACTAATTACTCTAGAATTGTCGTGTATTAAATAAAGAATACAAAAAAGATTTTAAAAATATGACAGCGTCGTGATTATGTACAGGATGTCCCAAATTCTAGCCTCATCGTTGGTATCTCGGAAACTTGAAGAGATACGAGGTCGGTTAAATGAATGCAAAGTTGCGCAATTTGATGCTAAACAAAATGCAACCATAAAAGTTTAAAAATTTCGAATACTTCCGAAGACTTTTGAAAAAAAACCGAATATTTGCAATATAATTTTTATTTTTTTATGACTTTATTTGAATAGATATTAAAATAAATTTTACATTCTTACTGCAATTTTTCTACAAGACAGTGTTATTAGATTTACACACCGACGCTTCGTCATTAGGCTGCCCTCATCAACTTTGCATTTTTAAATACGGTCCTGGATGTTTCATTACGAAGTTTAGGAGCTTTTAAAATCTATTATCTGCCTTTCTCTAACACATGATTTTTTATGAAAATTGCCATTAATATGAACTTCTAGAATAAATACGATACATTATTGGTTTTGAGATCTTAGAATCTCTTAAAATCCATAATAAAAAAATACATGACCGTATTTAAAAAACAAAGTTAATGATGGCAGCTCAATGACAAAACGTCGGTGTGTAAATCTAACTGCACTGTCTTGTAGAACAGAAAAAGTAGCAATGAAAATGTAAAATTTATTTTGTTATATCTATTCAAATAGCCATAAAAAAATAAAAATGAAATCGAGTATTCGGTTTTTTCAAAAGTAATTAAAATTTTTAAACTTTAAAGGTGTCATTTTCATAGAGTTGCCGCGAGACGAGACGAGACGAGATAAAGCCTTGTCTCGTCTCGTCTCGAAATTTCGAGATAATATATTTCGAGACGAGACGAGACAAGGGTCGAGACGAGACGAGACAATCGTTTGTCTCGTCTCGTCTCGTTTTGTCTCGAGTTGTTTTGGTTTATTTCAATTAAATTATTTTAATATACAGTGCATTAGTAATGTATAGGATAATTTCAATAAAAATTAGATCGGAAGTTTAATAAAAATACTTGGACCCGTCGATTTTTATTTTTAGGTACATGTTACACATTTTTTAAACTAATTTTTATGTCTGCACAGTGCACAAGGTGGTGATAAAAAGACATATTTTTTAAATGGAACACACATATTTTATCATTACATTATTAATTCCAATATTTAATTCTAGAAATGTTCATTCTAAATTTTTTTTTACCATTTTTTAACTTTTTCCATAATAACTAAGTATACCCAAACTATCCTAAATGGCAATATTCTTATACCTACGTAACTTTCTGGGTATAGAATATGAAGTAGGTATAGGAATTTCTAGAATTAAATAAATAGAATCCAAAACTGTAAAAATATGAGTTAAAATATAATTATAATATATTACTTTTGTAGCACCCTAATACTTTATAGACGCCCTGTCTAATTCAAAATATCTTTTAAATTTAACATACTATTTAACCATATACTACATAAGCACATTATCTACACATCTTATATTCAAGGCATTAAATTACTTACTCATCGCCATCGTTGACTCACCCTGTACACTATATACCTACAAACTAATTGCAAAATCTGCTGCAAACTGGTATGTATTTTAAGAAGGATGCATTGTTTTTAGTTTTAATTAAAACTTTTTAAAACATAGTAGCGGCAAATCCTCAACTAGCAGAAAAACATTCAAAAACAACCCTCTGCATAGGCATCAAAAAGTGCCGCCGCGCCGCCTGTATACTTTGGCGACACACCGTTTTATTCGGAATGCGGCAATAGTTTTTGCATGTTTTTTACTATTTAAAGATTTTTGAGCTGTTGCCTTTTTAAAATGTTTAGACATTTTTCCTAAGTTCATTCTTGTGTTTGAAGCTTGTAAAAAGTAAGATTTTGAATTAATATTTTTTAAAAATGGAACACCCTGTATAAATGCTTATATTTTTTTATAACACGCCTTGTAAAGAAAAGTTGACGTGATTGAGCTTTTCTTAAAATTGTGTAGTGTTCACAAAAAATTGGTGATTTCAGACTTTACGGACACCCATAATATGCAACTAAAAATAAAATAATGAACCTAATAATTTGTTTTTTTTTTATTTAAAATAAAAATATAGAACATATAAGTGACATAAAAATGTCCACAAAATAAAAAAAAAACCCCCCTAAACTCTATTAAAAAACACTTTTTAATTTTACAGTGTGTTTGAGCAAAAATTTTTAAAAACTTTAACAGCAGAAAAGGGGAAAAAAAAATTTTTATAAACATAAGTTCGGATATCCTTTCGAAATTGGAAATACGCAGGTCCTAAAGTTGAAAAAATTTTTTAATTTAAAAATTTTTTAAGCAATTATTTTGATAAAACAACTTAAAAAAACAATTTTTTTGTTTTTTTTATTTTTTTTTGAGAGAAAAGAAAAAAATCCTACTTTTAAAAAGGGGATAAAAAAAAATGGGTTTTTTTTTTTTTTTTCTTAAAAAAAAAAAACAAAAAAAAAAAGAGACAAAATGGGGTTTTTGGGGGGAATGAGGTTAAAATTTAAAAGAAAATTTTTTTAGTGGGTTTTTCAAATTTCACAAGCCCCAGGGACGAGTGAAATTTTTAAAAAAAAAACACTCATGAGTAAAAAATTATGGGGTTTAAATTTTTTTAAACGCGAGCGGAAAGGGGAAAATAAGAACCCCAAAACGTAGATAAAAGTTTTTTAACTTAAATTAAATATTAATTTAACAAACCGTCATTATTATTTAAAAATTTCGTATTGTCAATTTGTTTTGTAAGGGGAAAAAACCCAAAAATTTTTCCAAAGACGACGTGGAATTTCCCCCAATTTTTTTTTCCAAAATACCACTTCTCTTAGGGGGAAAAATTACATGAGTGAAATTTTTTTAAAAAAATTAAAAAAAAAAAAAAAACCCGGGTAAATTTTTACTTTTTAAAGAAATTTTTTTTTCTTTTTTTTTTTAAACCCCCCGTATTTCAAAAACGGGGATTTCAGGGCCAATGTTTATAGAAACTTATTTTTGCAAGATCCAATGTTTTCGAAGTTTGTAACACTAAATTTTAAAAACAACCTGTATAATTCCTAAGAACTAGAAATATTTTTTGGAGATTTTACAGTTAGTTCACTTAATTTTTTTAATCTTTAAAAATTTTTTTTGAGATGTCTCTTTTGTCTCGTCTCGAGCTTGTCTCAAAGGTTTTTTCCTCTCGTCCGTCTAAAATTCGAGAAAAAAAGCCCCGGGGAAAAAAAATTTTGGGACGAGACGAGCCCCTCTTGTATCTCGTTCTGCGGAAAAACCCTACTTTTTTTATCAGCATAAAAATTCTTTTTATTTAACCAATCTCTTATCTCTTCAATTTTCCGAGATCTAATTTGGGACACGTTTTTACATCCCATAATTACTTAACGTTTTGTAGGACCAAAAAAAATATTTTTAAAAAAAAGATAAAAAAAAAATGTTTTTTCTTGTTATTCAGAAAAGAAAAAATTTTTGAGCGTCAAAAAGCTACATGCGTCCTAATGGAGTATGTGTCCCTCTCGGCTTAAACATAAAATAATGAACCTCGAAAAAAATATATTTTTAATTCGCCAGGGGAAAAATTTGTGCCATTCTCACTTTATTTTCCCCGGGTGCACTTTTTTACCCCAAGCAGGACGGAAATTTAATTATTCCAGGGAGAAACATTTTTTTTCGGGAATGGCACACCCACGACTGCTGGCACGTGTAATGGACGCGCTTAATTTTTTGGGAAATAGATTTTTTATTAATTTCAACTTGCGACTCGTCTGTTTTTCCCCCCTTAAGAAAAAGTTTCAAATCGACATGTATGTAAAATAATATTTTTTTTTTTTACCAAAAAAAATTTTAACCCTTTGCTTTTATCTATATTTTAGAAACAGTATCTTTATTAGAAAAATTCACCAAAAAAAAGGTTTAATAATATTAAAAAATTTTTTTAAAAAACAAGACTAAATTCTCCCCCTTTTACCTATTTTTTTTTTTTCCCTTTTTTATTATCATAGTTTTATTTTAATCTGCTTTGTTAAAAAGATTTATAATCTTATAAAAAAAATAAAGCAAATATTTTTTTATTATTGTTTTTTTTAACCCCCCGAACCACAAACCAAGGTAGATATCTACCTAGGTAAATTTTGATAAGTTAACAATAATAAGTAAAATCGTAACTGTTCTTTTGAATATTTTTTAAAACTGTTAAATTTCTCTTTTTTTATTTATTTTCCATGAGAGAAACAAAAATAGATTCTCGAAAAACAATATTTTATGGATATTTATTTGATTTTTTTATTGATTAGATACTCAATTCGTTTGAATTTTCAAAGTCCCAGATAAAGAGACATTTTTTAGCAAAACATTATAATGGTATATTTTTTAAAGAGTTATGTGTCCTCTTTGAAATCCCGTTGGAAATTTGAAAATCGGTTATTTAGAAAAATAGTTATAAACTTTTGTTTGTTAAATGACTATTTGACTTTTTCAGTACTTAAAGCTATTCAAGTCAATTTTTAACCAACTAAATCTTAATAAAATTGAATTTTTTTACCCTTTCGTTGGGGTAAAAAAAGAAAAAACGAGTATAAAGTCAGATTTGTTTCAGCAAAAAAGCAAAAATCCGGTGGTGTAAATATTTATCCCGGTTTGTAGCTAACAGGTAAAAAAAACTTGTTCAAAAAAGAGTAAAGATTTCATCAAAATCGGTTCAGTATTTTTTAATTGCCCTTTTATTTATTTGGTTGAAAAACAAAGAAGGAATTTATTCAAAACACATTTTTCTTACCTAAAAATAAAATGAATTTTTCGTTATAATAAATAGTTAATCCTCAATGCAAAAACTCTGTGTTTGTTGATTATAATATTATTATTTTTTTTTAATTTAAAATTATATAATTCCTAATTAGTAGGACAAGTAAGACTTTTTATTTTCGTTATTTTATAAATTTTACCGGATTTGCAGCGAACTAAACCAAAACAATGATTTTAGAAAGCATAAATAAGCACAGAACCAGCATCGAAAATAAAAAAAAAATGAATCCGTAATTTTTTTTATAAGTTTTTAAAATTTTTTTAAAAAAACCAAAAAAAAAATTGTTCTATTGTCCAATTTTGTGAAACCTAAAAATTCACCCAAAATATTGCTTACACTGCCTCACAATGAAATCCCTATGTCATAATTCCTATAATTGAAATCTTCGAAAATCATATTCTGTATTTTTTCTACTTTCTGTTGATGCACTTTTTTTCGTCCGGTAGATCGCCTTCAAAATAAGTTTAATCTTTCCTCAAAATATTTCAAAAACTAAATATTATTCTAATGAATTCTCTACTAGTTTAACAAGTTCCCCCAATGAATTTCGACAATTCTAATCTCGCACGAAAACCCTCCAAATAAAAAAACAAAATTAAGCAAATTCGCC
>JAHBCN010011148.1:0-29904 GCA_019359885.1 Listronotus oregonensis | reverse complement strand
ATCATTTTCTGCATAAGAATTTACTTAAATGCCTCTAAAACACAGTCGTGTTGGCTGTCGCGAAAAGTCTGCCAATTCTCATCCGTTACATATGAGCTGACAAGTTCTGCAGAACAAAGAGTCATTTATTCTTGTCGGCGTTACTTTTGAGAATAACCTTAACTGGCACAAACACATTATATCCATAGCCTCAGCAGCTTTAAAAAAGCTTGGAATCCTCTTACGAGCTAAAAAGTATTCTCTTCTTTGAATCTGTATACTCTGTATGTATCGCAAATCATACCATCTTTAGAATATTGTTCTCATGTCTGGGAAATGGCGTCTCCTACAACTCTTAGCATTCTCGATTCCATTCAAAGAAGAGCTGTTCGTTTTATTCATAGTCCCACGCTTACAGAAAAGCTTCCTCTTGTTGTCACCGACGTGCTGTGGGAGATCTGGCACTCTTCTATAGGTATTTTCGCGGCTTCTGCTTAGAGGATTGGCCGATAATTTCTTGGCAGCCCCCAGAGCAACACTGTGAACTTTTATGCGTCCTTTTATAGTAACTAGAGGCAACTCTCGCTTTCTTTGTTCCTTCTTTATAGAGTGTCCAGATAGGAACCGCACCGATAGTTTCCTCTCCTCCCAGTTTCCAAATATTTAGGTCCCGTTTGAACAACTCCCTTTCACCACACTTAAGACACCCACGGTACGTTAGTACTTAATGCTCAGCCTACGTGGACTGTCCAAAGATAAAAAACATGGCTCAGCCTACGTGGACTGTCCAAAGATAAAAAAAACATTGTTTATTGGCTCGTTTTTGAAGGCGTCTTACTTTTTCGATGCATTTCAATAAACAGAATTATGTATTGTATTTTATATAACCATTAAACACATTTAAAAGGAGCATTAAGTGAAAAATGAATTTCCGCAATTTCGTAAAAATAGCCATTTCCTTCAAAATAACTCCAACAATACTGGAGATACAAAAAAATGCTGAAGTACCGAATTATAGCTTTTTTGATAACAAATGCTTTTTATTACATACAGTGCTTTCATTTCAAAACGAACCACCCTAAATATCTTTAAAAAAAACACTCACCAAAAAAACAAAGAAACACGTCGATTTAGATATACAGGGGGAAGTTTAATTTCGTATTTGATAAAATTTTATCGGTCACCCCCTAACCTCCAGTTAACCTCACTTTGATATGTCAAATGGCAACCCCCATAGTGTGACACATCATTGTAAGCGGCATGAAATTTGCTATCCAAAAGTACTAAGAAACTTTAAATCGATGGACGCAGAAGCGACTTAGAAGTAAAAATGTGTGTTAATTAGTTTATCGTGTTCAAATAATTTATTTTATCAAATGCTCAAAATGTGCGCCGTTATTGGCGAGACAATAATAAAGTCTGTTTTAAAATTCTTCGCGAACGTTGGCGAAAGTTTGTCTGGTAATACTCTGCATTCTAGTGTAATTCTACATTTAAGTTCTTGAATATTTGCAGGTGGCGTTTTGTACACTTTACTTTTTAAATAACCCCAGAGGAAAAAAAGTCTAGAGGAGTTAAGTCTGGAGACCATGCTGGCCATTCGATGGCACCTCGTCTGCCTATCCATGTGCCTGGAAACTGTTCATTGAGCCACTCTCGAACTGCTAAAGCATAGTGGGGAGGGGCTCCATCTTGCTGGAAATGCAAATTATTTTCACTGAGTTCCATAGCACCATTTTCATCCACCTGATTTTCCAAAGATTGGACGATAGAAGGGTATATCGCATTTTCCAAAAGGTTCAGATACAGTTGCCCAGTTAAATTTTCTTCCAGAAAGAATGGCCCGATAATTTCGTTTCCATAAATACCTGCCCAAACGTTGATCTTCTCTGGAAATTGAGTATGTCCTTCCTGAAATATGTGCGGATTTTCATTATCCCAATATCTGCAGTTATGTCTATTAAGAATTCCATTTAAGAAGAAAGTTGATTCGTCAGAAAAGCAGATATTTTCGTCAATTCGCTGGCACATTGATTCGCAAAATTCTATTCTTCTATCATAATCGTCTTCGTTGGGTTCATGAAGAATTTGTATTTTGTATGGAAAAAACTTATTCTTTTTCAAAATTGTGTGCACGGAACCCGTAGAAATATTGGTCAGCTTAGAAACTTTTGGAATAGACAACGTCGGATCTATTGCGAACTGTCCTAGTACCTCAACCTGGCGTGCTTCGTCTAAAACCCTTTCATTAGTACTTTTCTTGTTGCATACAGATCCAGTTTCTTCAAACTTACGCACCAATTCCATTACATATTTATGCCCCACGTTTTTATTTTGATGCCTCTCATTGAATACTCTGGCGGTTCTACGCGCGCATCGATCTTCAGCCCCATATAGGAAAATTATTTCTATTCTCTCTGCTAGAGTATACACCATTTTAAAATCAAGATTCTTAATTTTAAACTAACGATGTCAAAATGACAATCCTAACAGTAATATTTAACTGGTTCCTAAACGTCTTAAAAACTTGTGCTATTGCAGTGTTTTTCTGTAGCAGGTAACACAAAAAATAATAATTGGAATGAATGCACACTAAAATAGTCTGCGAGGAATTTCAAAACAAGCTTGTCTCGCCAATAACGGCGCACATTTTGAGCATTTGATAAAATAAATTATTTGTACACGATAAACTAATTAACACACATTTTTACTTCTAAGTCGCTTCTACGTCCATCGATTTGAAGTTTCTTAGTACTGTTGGATAGCAAATTTCATGCCGCTTACAATGATGTGTCACACTATGGGGGTTGCCATTTGACATATCAAAGTGAGGTTAACTGGAGGTTAGGAGGTGACCGATAAAATTTTATCAAATACGAAATTAAACTTCCCCCTGTATATCTAAATCGACGTGTTTCTTTGTTTTTTTGGTGAGTTTTTTTTTTTAAAGATATTTAGGGTGGTTCGTTTTGAAATGAAAGCACTGTAGATTTTTCTGTACAATAAATATTTGGCCAAATATGGCCGTTTAAAGCCTCTATTTACGAGCAAGTACCACCTTATTCTAGCCCTTTAAACTTATCCCATTTTAAAACTAAGGGATTAAAAGGGATTTAATTTACATAGCCTGGTAGCTCTAAAAAAAACCTACTAAATTCTTTTTGAAAAAACTTTCTATTGAAAATTAAAGGAGCTATGTTTAAAAAACCAATCAACTTTTTTTCGAAAAATTCGAATAGCCCACTTCGGAGCATAATATTCCGTATATTTACTTTATACTTTTACCGGGATAATTTTTGTATGTAATTCTACTTTTTTCCCTATTTATATCTATTATATTGGTTTATAAGAATTGCAATGTTGTAAGGGGTGGTTTTTAAGGATTGAAAATTTACAAAAGAATGAAATTGGTAATATTTCAGGCGGTTATATTGTTAATTCTTAGATCTGTCAAGCTATTAATTTTTTGGGGATATTTTTTTTAATTAAGCTATAATGAGGGTTGATTTGGGTCGAAAAGTTGCGAAATGGAACTAGTACATATTTTAAGCAACAGCATTCTAAAATTAAATCACTATGGTAAATTAATCATTTTTTTAGGGTAAATATTTTTTTGTTACTTTAAGCTCTAAAAAGGGTTAATTTTTAAGGGTTATAATATTTTAAAATTGTATTTCAAAGCATAAAACAATCATTAATCAACTAATCCAAACCAACTTTTACCCATCTTAAGGTTTAAAATGTTATTCTATAAGTTTTGACAATTAGGAGTAGTTTTCACCCTTAAAAAACAAACAGCGCACATCACCGTGAAATAGAATTTGAAGTAGAGGGTTAGAAGCGCCTAATTCCAAATTTTTATGCAAATCGATGCTGGACATAAAATTGCGAGGTTTTGCCATTTTTTAGGTTCATTTCTGGGACTATAATTATGTATCATCAAATTGTTTTAATTTGTCAAAAAATTTTTTTGTAAATCTCATAAGGGGTGGTTATTTAAAGATTAAATTATGATAGTTAAATATTTATTATACCGTAAACCGTTAAAATATTTTTTTCTACAAGAAAAGCCCTATTAAATAATTTTAAAATAAAAAAAAACATTTTTTTGTAATTTCGTTATTAAGGGTGATTTTTAAGGATTGAAACGTTACAAATATAATGTAAGATATAACTCACAACATAAAAATAGATTTATTCTACATATTTAGCTATGATTTTAATTTACATAAGGTCTCTTTCTATGGTTTTTTAATTTTTTAGCATAAGGGGTGGTTTTTACCCCCTTAAAAATAAAAAGCACACCCTAAGCATATATAAACTTTGATCTAGAGGGTGAAAGCAACGTAATTCCAAATTTTCATAAAAATTGAACCAGTACAAAAAAATCCGGATGTCAAACACCTTTTTTCTCCCCATCCACTGTACTAATTGGTTAATAATAGATTTTATATTACTTACTTACTTACTTAACGTTCTTTATTGAATTACTATAATATATAATAATACAATAATTCAAAAGGCTATCGACCGTGGTCCTTCCGCCTATTTTATATTAATTTTGCATTTATGTTAATTTTGCATATAAAAAATATTAATGTTATAGTAATAATTTTTAAGCTTTATTTTTAGGTATTGACCACTGTTTTGGCCCAACATTATTATAAGTATCATTATCATTGTTATTTTTATTATTTTATTTTTGCTATCAGCGATACGTGATGTATCGCTGATAGCAATTTTTTTAAGCTCATCTTTAGATAAGCAGTATATTTCGATCGCGAAAGTGCTTAAAATGGGACGACACACTTAGCTAAGGAATAAATTAATTTTGACAGGGGATTGAAGTGGAAAAACGCAATGCTCAGGAAAAATTTTATTATTCGAAACGTTCGCAAATATTTGAGAAAATTTGAATACGACATTCGTTGTTGAATAAACGTGATGGATGAAAAAGCATTGATGATCGATAAATATTTTTATTTTACCTTTTCCGTTGCTTTCGGTAAACCTGCCTTATGGATACTAATGGTAAAATCATTAGATTAATTTTGCCGAAGTATTATTTTTATTAAATTTTTTCGTGTATTTATAACCAAATTGATTTTTGACTACTGGCCTTTTTATTTATGTAAATAATATATTATTTGATAATGTATTCATTTTTTTAGAGATATATAAAAATAAGTTAAAAAATAGTCAGTTGTCATAGTTAGGGTTACAATAATTAAGCAATATTATTATAATTTTGTCAACTCGGTGCGCCCACCCCGAGAATCATATAACCGATTTTGACCAAATTTGTTTTACTTATACAGAATCTTCAAAAAATTCGTGTACATAGCCTAATGACAAACTACTAATGTCAAAATTAGTCAATTTAAGTTAGGTATATTTTAATTTGCTTTGTTTAGCCGTTAAAAACTTTGGGAAATAGTGTTTTTTTTATAAAGTTTTTGACAACTTTCTGTTGTTTTTATTACTTTTTTGATATACAGTCAACACAAAATAACTTTTTTGGTGAAATAGTGGTCGACAACAAATAAGTAAAAGTTTGTAACAGTATCATCGTCAGTAAACATTTATTTTGGTTTTCTATACCGTTACCATATTAAAACTCCTGCCTGAAGTTTCTACCGTATACTGGATGTAATTTAATTAAAAAATTAATTAAGTTTTTGCGTTTTTTTACTTTCAAAGGTGCCATTTCGATATGACATTTCATTCTCTACAAACATAATGACTAAAGATAAGGAGGACCATCACTGTGTTACAAAAATTACCTTTAAATTGCAGTAAGTTATTTATTTTTTTATTTATTTATTAATTTTCATTAAAAAGACTAACAAAAGTAATAATATTGTAAAAAGTTCAAAACCTACAAAAGTACTCAAATCTACAAACTACAGATATAAAAAGAAAACACTAATGCTGGGATGTTACAATATTTACTAATATTTACAAAAAAAATGTATATACTAGCCTAAAAAAAATACAGTAATAACAACAATACCACCATACAAAAAAAAAAAGTAATAACAATAAGCTTAAAATTTACAAAACACAACGCGACAAGCAAATTTTATAACTCATTAACACTATAAAAACATTTATCAAAAAGATAGCACAGTAGAGATTTTAAACTTTCTGGGTGAATTAATTTCCTTTATATGTTCAGGTTGCTTCTTAAAAACAGTGCTACAAAAACAAAAAGGACTTTTCCGATAAGCTGAGAGTCTAAAATTATCTATTGAAATATAACCGCTATTTCTTGTACCATAAGCATGAACAGTTGATACAGCGGGAAATTTATCTCTGTAGCGCTTAACCAACATCGCTGCCTCCATAAACAAAATGGACGGTAAAGTTAAGACCCTCTTACTCACGAAGACCGGCCTGTAGGAGTCCAAGGGGCTCATTGAGGTGACTGTAAACGAGAGCATAGTAAGTATTCAAAAGCTGCTTATTAGACAGAACATTTTTTAAATTCAGTATAGCAAAATAGGCTGAGTTGAGTTTTCCGCTACATAATCTATATGGTTTAACCACGGGGCTCACTGTCAACATACAAGCCCTAGAAACCGACAATGTGCAACCCTCTTTATCTCAGAGCCCTTCATCTTAAGATAAAAAAGAGGTACAAGGCGCCTTTTATAAAACACTAGATATTGGTTTTGGATTCATTAACAATAAGTTTGTTACCCGTACACCAAGTACTTGAGCATTCTATGATTTGGTTGGCCCGTCTTACGAGAGACCCCAATGGGGAATCCGCGACCAGTATGGACGTGTCATCTGCATACAGAATTAAAGATGCATTTTCTCCTAAAGGAAAAAATTGCTCTAGATCGTTTACAAATAGAAAAAAAAAGGGAGATAAAACTCTCCCCGGGGGGAGCACTATTTTTTTGTTCCGGCTTCCGGTTAAGATGGCTTTGTTTCAGAGGACCTTTTAAAACTTCACTTTATACAGGGTGTTTTTTAATAACATGCTAATATTTGGGGGTGTTTTTTGGACCCATTTTAAGAAAAAAACTTCATATGAATGTATGCCCAAAAGCCTTATCTCTTGAGATACAGGGTGTTAAAATTTTAAGAAAAAAATAGTTTTTATTGCCTTTTTCATACCATTTTAAATTTTTTTATGAAAATTGGTGTAGGGCGTTTATGCATTAAAAATTTTTTTGACCTATGAAACTTTTTTTTATTTCCAACAGTTAAAATTATCTTATTAAATAAATTATTGTTCAAAGTTACATAAATCTTTTTTTCTCGTAATTGGTCAAGGGAATGCAAATAAGTCAATTTTTTTTTTTTAATGGTAAAACGGTGAGTCGTAAAAAAAAAAAGTCAAGTAACCAAATTTGTTTTAAATTAGGGGACCCCAAAAAAAATTTTTTGTTTTAAGAAAACAGTGGCTATTACTTTTCCTTAAAAAATATCTAGTCAGAGCCCAGTACGGACGCCACTGTTAAAAAAAAAAATGTTTCTTAGGTAAAAAAATTTTTTAATGCATAAAGCCTACCAATTTTCATAAAAATTTTTTAAGTGGTATGAAAATTACAATAAAAAAAATATTTTTTTCTTAAAATTTTAACACCCTGTATCTCAAAAATAACTCTTGCGCATATTTGTTTATAGGACTTTTAGTCTTAAAATAAGTTGAAAAATACATCCTGCATTTTTAGCCATCAATTAAATTACACCCTGTATATTGCGGTCAAGTTTACACCACACCACACCGCTACACCAGCGCCTCTTTGTTTAAGGCTATTCTGGGACCACTCTTTGAGACAAACAGTCATAAGAGATGGTCATCATTATCTTTAGTCTCCATGTTTACCAAAAAGCTATAAACAGCTTATTGCTTAAAATGCGTAAAATTCGAGATTTAGATTGATGGCCTTTTCTCAAAAACGCAGGTATAAATTTAATTGCACTTTGTAATTTATCTACATTTAGACACCCAAAAACCATATGGACCAGGGCTGAAGCCTTTGACACTGGTAAAAAGTGAAAAAAAATCATAGTTTAATGAAACCCATTAGAAAAGAGAGAGAATATAACAAAAATGAAAGGAAAAATAATTAACAGGCGATCTGAGGTCGGGAAGTTGAAGGGGGTGAGTTTTTAAGGGAAAAAATGGTTTATGTCGATTTTCGGCAAAACTACAAGTCCTAAGGAAAAAAAAGTTAAATGGCAAAGTTGTAGGTAATAAAAGGTTCTACAACTTTTGTATATACACTTTTTTCACATAACCTTAAAATGTATGTGAAAAATTCAAAAAATTTACGAAATTTACTGAAATCTTACCTTTTTATGTCCCAAACACTTTGTAATTATTTTGATTTAAAATATTTTTCACCCTATTTTGACTTAATATCGAAAAAACACCCCAATTTTCAATCGAAAATTCTCCCGTCATGCTGATGGTGTAAAAAAATATACATTTCTTTAGTAAATGATCTCAGAGAATGCAAACAAAAACGAAAAGAAACTTGAATCCGATTTTTTTTAATCATTATGTACAGTTTTGAGCTATATTAAAATTTACACTTTCATTACTCGAAAAACGTAGGATTTCATGTTACATTGATAAACAAAAAATTGCAAATCGAAATATACTACTATATTTAACAACCAAATATACGTAATGATTTAAAAAAATGGATTCGAGTTTTCTTCGTTTCTTTGTATTTTCTGAGAACATTTACCATCAGAAAGTAGAGATTTAAGCAAACAAAAAGCACACGACTTTATTCAAAAAGCAGATATTTTGACGGAAGAATTTTCAATTAAAAATAAGGGTGCTTTTTCGATATTAGGTCAAAATAAGGTGAAAAAATAAATAGTTTAAATCAAAAAAATTATAGCGTGTTTGGGAGATAAAAAGAAAAGTTTTCGCCAAGTTTCTAATTTTTTTTTTTTTTGAAAAAAGATAAAAATAAAAAAAACATGGTAATTTCAATTTTTCACATAAATTTTGATGTTATGTGAAAAAAGTGTTAATACAAAAATTGTAGATCTTTTTATGACCTAGAACTTTACCGTTAAACTTTTTTCCGTAGTTTTGTCGAAAATCGACATAAACCATTTTTCCTAAAAAAGCCACCTCCTTTTCTACTTCCCCGACCTCAATCCCATAAATTATCTTGCCTTTTATTTTTGTTATATTTTCTTTCCATTGGGTTTTCATTCTATTTTTTGTTTTAAAAATTATCGATCCTGGTCTAATATATAATAATAAAATTGCTCTTACGAATGTGTTTCTTATTCAAAGGGATAGTCAATGGCCTATTAAGTCTTTAGCCTTCGTGAACTGTTCCAAGATAAAACAAAAGTTTAAACGCTGATTTTTACATTTTTTTTAAGAAATGCTTATTAAAAATATTCCATTAAGCGAATAAGACCAATGTATAAATTTAGTACCTATCCTGTTAAAAATATCTAATCCGCTTGCTTGTTGATGCTAATCCCGTAGCGCCGAGAAAACCAGGAAAATTTAAAAACAAAGTTTTATTTTTACGAGAAGATACTACTGAAATAAAATAACTTAGCAAATCCTATTACTTTTTATTAAAACAGAGAGGGGGTTTTTAAACTTTATGGCTCCATAAGTCGGTTAATTTTAACTATATTAAAAGTTAATTTTACTTAGGTCGCCTCCGTTTATTTTATGAATATGAAAAAAGTTTTAACTTGTTAAGATATTTTTATTTTAGGGTAAGGTGAGGTACAAACAAAAAGTTGGGGTTAAATAACTAATTATTTTCTTTGCATATATGTAGTTGCATGAATTTAGTGAATTTATTTTATCAAAAAAAAAACCGTTGTTAAGACCAGTTAGTTGTAACTTTAGTTTTTATAATTTTTAGTATACGTACTTAAAAATTATGACAGGTATTTGATTAGAATTTAAAGCTGTTTAAATGGAGGAGAGCTGGTGATCAATTTTGTGTAAATTCTTGAGGCACTTTGAAAATTTTTGTAATTGAAGGACCCCTAAACATAAAAGTGAATTTAAAAAATTTCAGGGTTGATAGGGGACCGTTACTCTTTAGCCAGACCTTGACTTTTATGTTTACGGGTCCTTTAAGGACAATTACACAAATTTTCAACGTGCCTCTAGAACCTACTCAAAATTGTTCACCAGCTCTAGGACTATACCATGATGGGCTATACACCCTTTGATGCGTCTTGGCACTGATTTCTTTAAATAAATACATAATCGGTTTTCTCTTGAGGTTACTAATTCCAAGGTAATTGTAGGTCATGTCAAAGATATTCTAATATCTGTAAGACACATATTTATGGGACTCAGGTCGTGAGAACTTGATGTACAGGGTCATTCCGTATATATTGACTCATGCTTGTGGCTTTATTATTGAAGAAATGAAAAAAAAATATGGAGAAAATTTATAGATTTTTACCTGAACTTTTTAAAAATCTTATTAAAAAAAAACAAAAGACTATCGAAAGTCCATTATTTTTCCACAAGTTGAATTTGTTTAAATGGAACACCCTGTATATTATTTTATATTCAAAAAGAACCCATTTCCCTGATTTTAAAAATATGATTTAATACTTTTCCAAAAAGTCGTTTAGAAATTATTGAAGTTTAAAAATGTTGAACAACGAATATTGAGATCCGGGTTGCCGTTAATAAAATTATACAATTTATTAACTAACTCGTAAACGCAGAGTATAACATATAGAAAATAGAGTTAAAATTGCTCAATGTGACCACCATTTTTATCGGTACAGTTTATAAAATCATTTTCCAATTTGTTCACAGCATTTAAAATGTAATTTGGGGGGTCGTTGTTCAACTTTTAGATTTCTTGGGAAATTTTCTGTCGTAACTGCTCCAAGTTTGTGCTTCTTTCGGCCTACACTAGATTTTTTAGATAACTCCATAGAAAAGCGTCTAATGGGGTTAAATCGGGCTGTTGGCTGGCCACGTCTTAACGGATGTTCAAAAATTATGGCACAGGCGCTATGTAATGCCAGACTACCTGAGAGTATTCTCTAACTGACAAGTTCTCTAAAAGAGCTTTTATTTCGTTTTCAATAAACTCTAAATATCTTTGTCCCATAAAATATAGGACCTATTATTTTATTCCTTAGTATACCGCACCAAACATGCAAACTTTTCCGTCCTTGGAATTTTATTTCCGCAATACTATTAGGGTTGCTTGTAGCCCATACGTGGGTATTTTTCCTATTAAAAACTCCTGCTGTAGTGAATGTCCCTTTATCACTCCACAATATTTTTTCACAAAAATTGGGGCTCGCATTTTTCCTCCTAAGCATTTCTTGACAGTATAAAACACGTTGACCCTGTGATTTAAGAGTTTTGATTTTTTTCTGTGATACCATTAAATAATTATAAGCATCTTAAATAGAACGGATTGGATTTCCTAAAAAAAATCAACCTTAATTACATTAAAAACCTTATCCTTAGTAGGTCTAGCTACCTTCAAAAAACAATAGAATGTCTAACTCTTCATCTATATTTTTTAACTTCTCTTGGCTCCCTTTTAACTGATTTTCGGAGTCGAAATCCCATTTCGATATTCTTAAATGTATTTTTTGGTGGCAGTTGCAAATTGGGATATAGTTGCCCATATTTTTGGCGCGCCCTGTATGCATAAGAATTATTTTAATAACATTAACGTAAAAATTCACACTTTTTTTTCTCGGTATAAATCATTATCGGGTGATAATTTTATCTTTTATCCACGGCAAGCTGAATCTAAACATTAATTTTAAACCTAAATATTTTCAACGGCTTATCGAAAAGGTATAAAACTATATATTTTTGAAATCAGGGAAACGACCCTTTTGAATGTCGAATAATATACAAGGTGTTCCATAAAAAATGCAACTTGTGAAAATATTGGACTTTCGATAGTCTTTTGTTTTTTCTAATAAAATTTTTAAAAAGTTCAGGTGAAAATCTATAAATTTTCTCTATAGATTTTTTTTTGTCTTCCATAATAAAGCCGCAAGCATATGGGTCAATATATACGGAATAACCCTGTAAAGGGTGGGCCAAATTGGGCACTTTTAAAGGAAACTCCCATTTTTAAAGGAGATAGATGAAAACTAATGTCGGTGTCTGGAGCTCAATTTTCGTCATTAACATAATGGTAAAAACCGCACATCGATATCTGGTACCATTTCTGAGTTACAGGGTGTTTTTCAAAAAAGTGCATTTTTTAAAAATCGCTGTAACTTTTTTGCTATGGAAAATTTTGAGTTTTTGTAAAAACATTTTCAAAGCTACTTTTTACGTAGAATTTGATGGTGTAAATATATTTTTTTACAATCAATAGTTTAATAGTTATTAACAGAAAAATCGATGTTTTATATGGGACACCCTGTATATTTTTGAATAATTGAAAATAACTTTAAATTACCTTTCCAAAAAGATAGCACACTTAATATTTTGCTCGAGTTCTCTTCGAAATAAAGAGTTTTTAATAGTTCGCCCACTTTGAACAAGTAGGCTTAGGACGCTGCGGGGCGGCCATGATAAATAAAACAAATGCTTATTGGTAATTGTCAAATTGTGATTTTGGCTGTAAACACGCCGTAATTTAGTCAAATCTTTCAAATAAATTTAAAATGAAATTTAAAAATTATGAAAAATGGGATATGATAGTTTGTTTTATACAAGCCGGGGAGAATCCAGAAGCAGCAAGCAATTTATACCACAACCAATATCCAGAAAGAAGGCAACCTTTTAAAGATATTTTTGGAAGATTGCGACACAACCTTATTAATAGTGGCCAGTTTAAGAAAAAAGGTCAAAACAGTATATAACAAATAGGGATAAGGAGTTAGAAGAGATAGTAGTTTTAGGAGCCGTTCAAAATAATCCTAAAACGTCAACACGAAAATTGAAAACGTTAACAGGACTGGCAAGAACTAATGTTAGACGAACTTTAAAGAAATACAAATATAAACCATACAGGACCCGAAAAGTGCATCATCTTAGACCTGAAGGATATTTTCGCGACTTACCGTTTTTAACTACTGGTTGATAGCAGTTCTTTCCCCCACCATTCTAACCGTGCTTAACCCACCTATCCTCGCAAAAACGAAACGGTTTACGTATGTCAACTTTCATACTAATCGTTTGATACTCTTTTAAGTTTAAATTTAAATGTAAGGTGTTTGGAGAGTAAAGAAATGAGTCAAAAAGATAATATATAAACCAAATTTTTTATTTAATAAGTTATTAGCTGTTTCCAAGTCAACTATAGAAAGTAAATTTTTCCTTTATGATTAAATATAATTGCACTAATTCATCTATTTGGAAATTAACTAATAAACCAAAAAATCTGCAATCCAAATAGTTGTTAAACCATAGCAAAAAAAACATCACAAGAACCAAAACAATAGAAAAGCCGCGAATCCTCCATTATTTTAAATTGAAACTTGACATAACCATTATTAACGCTCCTCCTGACTAGTGGCGATAGCGGTAGATACTGGGTACAAACTAATGACGTAGATACTGACGTCAGAACACCTTTCCCTACGTTACCGCTTCTCGCGAAAATAAACCGGTATGTTAACTGTCCTAACAATGTTCAACGCGGTATGTCGCCAAAATTTAATGCTGGAGATTTTGAACGCCGCATAGATTTTTGTCGGTGGTTTCTGGAAAAATGTAACCGTGTGCGCGATTTCGCACTGAAATGTATTTGGACTGACGAAGCGTATATAAGCAGTGTCGGTATTTTTAACCGCTATAACTCGTATACTTGGGCGCGACAAAACCCTCATTCAGTAGTCGAGCTAAGAAACCAAGGAAGATTTGGGTTTAGTGTCTGGGCAGGTATTTTTAGAGGTAGGATTATTGGCCCGTTAATTTATGATGGTACCCTCACCTCCCAACGATATTTGCAAATTTTAAGGCAACAAATAGAACCCTTCATTAATGATCTACCTCTAATGGAACTCGGAAACATATTTATTCAGCAAGACGGGGCACCGCCTTACAACGCTGAAATTATTAGTAATTTTTTAGCAGATAACTTTGACAATAATTGGATAGCTAACCAAGGTCCCATCCATTGGCCAGCGAGGTCACCGGACTTAACGCCCATGGATTTTTACCTTTGGGGAAGACTGAACGACCTTATTTTTAAATTACCTATACGTTCTAGACGAGAATTAGAAGTAGCGGTTGTGCAAGGGTTTGCATCTCTCACCCCTCTTGAATTGATGAATTCTGCAAGAAATGTCCGGAAACGGTGCCGTTTGTGCATAAGAGAGATTCGTCGACAATTCGAACATCTGCTGTAGCTAAATCTCTTGCGCTGGTTTATTACTTTTTATTGTTGTTTTTTATATTTTATTTGTTAATCTTATATAAATATAGTTTACATTGTTATAAAATTCGACATCATTCATTGTAAATATAAGTTTCATTTTATAAAATATTAGGTGTGCTATATTTTTGGAAAGGTAATTTAAAGTTATTTTCAATTATTCAAAAATATACAGGGTGTCCCATATGAAAGATCGATTTTTCTGTTAATAACTATTAAACTATTGATTGTAAAAAAAATATTTACACCATTAAATTCTACGTAAAAAGTTGCTTTGGAAATGTTTTTACAGAAACTCAAAATTTTCCATAGCAAAAAAGTTACAACGATTTTTAAAAATGCACTTTTTTGAAATACACCCTGTAACTCAGAAATGGTAACAGATATCGATGTGCGGTTTTTACCATTATGTTATTGACTAAAATTGAGCTCCAGACACCGACATTAATTTTCATCTATCTCCTTTAAAAATGGGAGTTTCCCTTTAAAAGTGCCCAATTTGGCCCACCCTGTACATGATAACATATTTATTTGGGCATGTTAAAAGATTTGAATTGTTACTCTTGCTACATCACACCAAGCATTATCTTGTTAAAACACATTTTGGATTTTAAAGGGTCCTTTAAAGGTTTAGCAGAAAATACGGTTTTGCAAAATCATAGACGTAGCAATGAGCTATCATATTACCTCTACGAAAAATAAGAGGTACCACATGTAATAGATCTCTAAACCATCACTTTAAAGCCGTGTCCACACTATGCCGAATCGTGTCACTCGACAATGTCGAACGAGTGTGTAAGAGTCGCCGGGCTTTATCGAGCCACGTTGGGTCGAATTAAACGCAACCCAGATTAAGTCGGTACGGAAGTCGAATCGACAACAACAGTGTCGTAAAGGGTTGCTTAACTTCCCTGAAGAAACAAAGAAATTATCTTTTGTTTTGGTTTGTTAAGTGAATTAATTTCTTAATTTAATTCTACTTTTTTATTTGTACTGTGCTTATATGAATTAGGGGCCATCCATAAATTACGTCACACGTATTTAATGATTTTTTGACGCCCCTCTCCCCCCGACCCTGTCACAACTCGTTACATTGGTGAGACCCCCTACCCCTAGTGTGACAACACATATTTTGAAATTTTACATCTAAAAATAATCAAAACAGTAATTCCAATTTTTTTTATTATTTTCATTAAGAATATTTTATATAGAATTAACATCAAATCAAATATTTTAAATAATTTAGATTTTTACATGTATGTCACAAAGCTGATGACCCCCATACCCCTTGTCACACAATGTCACAATCCTCTACACCCCTGCCCCTTAGAGTAATATAACCTAATAATTAAACTATATTTTATTTAATGAATATGTTAGTTATTTACATCAATATCAAAGATTGGTGACTTAATGGAGATCTTCCTAGCTTTCAATTTATAAAGGAAGTGGGAAGATAAAGTAATTAATTGTCAAATGTCCACAAAATATGGATTATAATAATTAAAGGTCAGGGAATTACACCGTATCCATATTAATTAACAGATAAAATATAAATACATTTCACAGAAAACAGCTTGAAGTTTAGTATCATATTTTTGAAATAAACAAATAATACTAATACTCAGCTGATGGCGGAAATTTAAAGTGTTTTAATATTCCAGATTGCTTATGGACAGTGAATAATTTATGCTCAATGTCGAATATTGATTTTATCAATAATTAAGGTAGGAATTCAATATATATACTAATATAACGATAAAATTTTATCTTACACAGAAACAGCTTGCAGTTTATATCATATGAAATAAAAAATAATACTATTCGCATGATTCGAAATTTAAAGTCGTCTTTATATTCGTCAGATTACCTTGTTCTCGAACTGATAAAAGCCCCTTTAAGATATTCAGTGGGATTATTTCTTTTAGTAGCTGTCCTTGCCTGATAGCTTGTAAAGTGGTAGTAGCTTCTGTCTCTACTAAATTAATTTCGCTAAACGACTTTGGACTTTGTTGTATTCCAACTTTAGAAATAAAAAATGCAGTTCCTTTTTTTCCCTTAATCAAAAATAGAAATTTACTTTGTGGGGTATATTGACTATATTAAGTGGGGAACCCAACTCTTAAATTATTTTCCTGTCCTCCCCCAGCGTACGCCATTGCTTTGTTGGGCATTTTTTAAAGATAAAGGAACACACCTTTTTGGTAATGTTTAATAAGTACATCCAAAAAGTAGCAGCTGTGAAAATAAAAACTAAAATGTCCACATTTTGTCAAAAGTTTGTAGTTTTTTTAATTTATTTTTTTTAACGTAAAAAAAAATCGTCTGCTTTCATTTTAAAAACAAATGGCATCTTGTAATAGATCGAAAAAAATAAAATTTTGGGCTTTATGTTACTGTTTATAAAACTATACAGGGTTTCATTTAAAATTATTGGCTTGAGCTTACTTCCGGCTCAGCCAGAAGTGATATTTTTTACCCGGTTAAAGGACAAGTTGCCTATTTACATCATATATACGCCTTTCAAGATGTAAAATGATTTTCTTTTAAAGCAACGGAGAAAAGATGTAGTGAAATACTTTTATTGACACCCCATATAATTCACAATGATCTACACTTTTAGCCAAAATATCAAATTTTTAACTTGAAAACAACTGGATGGTGCTCTGTATGATAATTTTGTTATCAACCGGTATTACTAGAGATTTTCTAAGAAAATAAATAACTAGGCATAGCTTTAAATTCTATAAAGAAAAGTGAGGTAAAGGAGTTAAATGTCGCGAGTAAACGGAGGGGATTTTTCAACTAAAATGTCAATTCTCCTAATTCAATGGATGAAATAAAATGCAACGGCAATGGAAAATCGTACATAAAGGCAAAGTAATAGTAAGCGATTTAACTCTAAGAAAGCTCATAAAACGCTCTGCGAACCGTGAAACGAACCAGTGAAATAAAAAAAACAAATGCCTTCTCAATCAATTTACAATTTCTTTTAAGTAAGAAAATAAAATTATGTTTTACTTTAACAATAGAACTTCCTGATAATTCAAGTTTTTAACCTTTACTTACTAGAAAAATAAAACGCGTTTTATAAGCGAAACAAAATTATAAATTCTTCTTTTCCTCTTGAGAGTGCTGTCAGTAAAAATTATTTTATACTGTTAATATTTTCTGTTGCTTCTTATATTTAGTTATTTATTTAGGCGCACAGTAGTGCACCAGGCCAAGTTTCCGCCTGACCCACGCAGTGTGTATTTTACACGAAAGGTTTCAGCTTGTTTTCCTCCTATTATAACTTCCTAATCGTACCACATAAAGGTTTCGATTTAGTACCTATAAAAATTACCATAAGTATTTAAATTACCTGTGAGAAAATTGAAAAAGGCATGTCAAGTAATTTTTAAGATATTTGATTTTTAAAATTGCCCATTTTACTACTGACTGACTGACTAGGTAGGTAGGTAGGTAGGTTTAAAGTGAGTGGACTTTTTACGCCCTCACACCGCTTACACCTTTTTATATTTCTCCCAATAGGATCAGACTTCTAATTAATCCGATACCAGATTGGGAGAGAGTTCTTACATCTCCTCTTACTCGTGTCGCTACCGGACACGAGCACAATGTGTTCTGATGTCTATCCGTTTCGGTCAGCGCACCTTTGTCCCTTTTTTCCTATGAAAGCGGTTCTGTCCGCTTTCTGTTTGGAGCTAGGGAAGTAATAGTCCACCACGGCAGGCCCCGCATTACCGCAGTAAGGCTAGATACTCTAGAGAGGTCGCCCTGTATCTCAGAGGCACCGTTGAAGACACCTGTTTAAGGCACAGGATGTCATTCACTCATCAGCACGGTATGCTAACACCTTGAGTTAAGCCTTGTGTTCATCTTAACTTCGGGTCCCGTTCCATACGCTAGCCAAAAGAGTTGCCGATAACCAGCAACTCTAGGGCATGTTTCAAAAGATCCTACTGGGCCCAACCACAACGACGATGTGTGAACACAGCGGTTGGAACTGACTGATTAACTGACAGACTGACTCATCAAAATTCCAGGAAAGTAAAAACTTGAAATTTGGTATGTAAGTAGGTTTTAAGACACAAGTAAAGAAGAAATTTTGAAAACTGCACATTGTTATTCGGACGCCCTGTAACAGCGGCGGTAATATCATATATTTGGGGGGCATTTTGGAAATTTGCAATCTGATTAAACCTGAGTTTCTAAGATTATAATTGTCGTGGAATTTAAAATGCAGTAATTCACTTAACAAAAAATTGCTTTATTAAACCTAACAGATTTCAAACTCCATTATATTCGGAAAAAATAATTTTAAATCCGAGATTACGAACTTGTCAGCTATTATAAATAAAAATGTTAAAATACTTATATTTACGTCTCCTCAATCAGTTTTTTTGCTCTCATGACACTTTAAGGTATCTAAAATAAGGCCAAGTAGTTCATTTTTGACTAAGCAAGTTTTTACTCATTTGTCTGTATTATTGAAAAAAAAAACATTTAATTATACAGACAGACCAGTAAAACACTTTTTAAGTTAAAAAGGAATCTGGTCTTATTTTAGATCTTAGTACTTTGAGATGTCGAGGTTTTAGGTTGTGCACGTGGCATTTATTTTACCTAAGTTTTTTTGGAGGGATCTATTTTAATAAAAGATTTTCCTAATTATGGGCTCATAGAAATATAACCAATAAGATATTAAATTTCGTACAAAATATGTTAAATAGCTCCAAGCAGAAAGCTTTTAATAATCCAAACATCATCGTGCTCTTATATTCCAACATTTTAAGATTTGGTTAGTATACAAAATACAAAAGACAATATACAAAATATTTTAAATTACTCCAGGACACTTCTGGTAATACAATAAAACATAGAATACATGCTTCGAGAGTTTTTAAAATTTAAAAATTGTTAGAATGTAACCAAACATTACATTTTCCAAAAAAAATAACGTTAAACTAATTTTAATACTGGCGGCTAAAAGTTTATACTTCTAAAAAAAACCTTTAATGCATCCTTTTCATTAAAACGAAATTATCCTTCAAACTAAAACAAATATATTTTTAATGCTATTGGCCTTAAGGGAAACACTTTGGTTAACAAAGTTTTTATTCTGAAATTTGCGAAAAAAGGTATTTTTTTTAGAAAGTAACCAAATATTACATTTTCCAAAAAAATAACGTTAAACTAATTTTAATACTGGCGGATGAAAGTTCATTCTTCCAAAAAAAAACCTTTAATGCATCCTTTTCATTAAAAAGAAATTACCCTTCAAACTAAAAAATATATATTTTTAATGCTATTGGCCTTAAGGGAAACACTTTGGTTAACAAAGTTTTTATTCTGAAATTTGCGAAAAAAAGGTAATTTTTTTGGTAGCCTTCCAGGTAAAAATCCTCTATTTGTAATTTTTTACGTGATCTTGATCAGATTTTATCGTCAAATCCCAAATTTCACAAAAATATCTAAATTTTTCTAAAAACCATAGCCAGTTGAATTTTTTTCACTCAACAATTTTCTTATGCAAATACTTCAGATACCTCTAATTTTACGAAAACTGCAGATATTTTTGGAGAATTTAGATTTGTCGATAAAATTTAATTAAAGTCACGCAAAAATTCAAATGAGGTTTTTCTTTTAAAAGTCCGATTTTTCCCTGTGGGGTTACCAAAAAAATCAGCTTTTTCGCAAATTTCAAACTGAAAATTTTCCTTGTTACCTTTCAGGCCAATAGCATCTGGTATATACAGGTGTGGAAAGTTCAAAACCGAACATGGACGTTTCGCAAGTAGAACAAAGAAAACAAATAAACCACTAAAACAGAGTGAGATCGAATTTAAACTAGGACATACGCGCCAAAATACCTTAAACAGCGTACGCTCGACGAAGGTTGCCGTATGCCTCGAATCGCTGTCTTCGCTGTTCGAGACAGCACTTGATACAAGTATCGACACATTGCAAAGCTTTGTCTCACTTCTTTTACACAGTTAAAGGGGTTGTCCGTTTCTGTCTGATACATTACACTTTATCCCTATGTTCGGTTTTGGATTTTCCACACCTGTAGTCCTAGCCACATAGTAAATCCGCCGTTTTTTTAAATGGCTAGCCACTTTATAAAACGCGGCAACATTGTAAAATAATCATTAGGTTTGAATTATTTTATAATAGGGCTAGTGGTTTTAGCCATTTTATAAACTGACGATCAAATACTAGCCACATTCTCAAATAGATGATTATGATAAAGAAAATTTACAATTTAAGGCGGAAAACCTAACGACAACTAACCAGAAACTAACAAGACCTAGGTAATAGGTAGTTGTTTGTTGTTTACGGTTCCCAATGCATCCTATTTAAGTGGTAATAAATGATTATTACGTGGTTTGACCCAAATAGGATGCAATTATTGGGGACCGTAAACAATAACTTCCAAACTATTACCTAGTTCTGGTTAGTTTTTGGTTAGCTGTCGTTAGGTTTTTCTCCTTAAATTGTAAATTTTCTTTATCATTAATCTATTTGAATCTCATATTAGATCGGCCAGTTTATAAAATGGCTAAAAGCACTAGTCGTATTATAAAAAATTCAAACTAAACGATTATTTTAGAATATGGCCGCGTTTTAGAAAGTGGCCAGCCATTTTGAAAAACGGCCGAATGTACAACGTGGCTACGACATATATTTGGTATGGATCCCATATCTCTCTTTTTAGATTAAAAAATTGGAAAATCCCAAAACAACAACTGCTCACCTTAAATTATTTTTGTAGAAAAATCATATATTGGGCTAACTAAACAATGTCCATAAAATTAAATGATTGAACCATGGACATAAAAGAATGCAGATGCTTTGATTTACATTAAAACTGTTTAACATCAACATGAACCAGTCAGTTTATTTGTTTTCTCCATATTATGCATATCTACCAACACCGGTTTGACACTACCAACAGCGTGATGACTATCATCAAATTTTGGCGACATACCGCGTTGAACATTGTTAGGACAGTTAACATACCGGTTTATTTTCGCGAGAAGCAGTAACGTAGGGGAAGGTGTTCTGTCGTCAGTATCTACGTCATTACTTTGTACCCAGTATCTACCGCTATCGCCACTGGTCAGGAGGAGCGTTAATAATGGTTATGTCAAATTTAAATTTAAAATAATGGAGGATTCGCGGCTTTTCTATTGTTTTGGTTCTGTGATGTTTTTTTTTGCTATTGTTTAACAACTATTTGATTGCGGTTTTTTTGGTTTATTAGTTAATTCCCAAATGGATAAATTAATACAGTTATATTACAATCATAAAGGAAAAATTTACTTATTATAGTTGGGACTTGAAACAGCTAATATCTTATTAAATGAAAAATTTGGTTTATATATTATCTGTTTGAATTATTTCTTAACTCTCCAAAGACATTACATTTAAATTTAAACCACAGATTAGATATATTAAAGGAGAGGATTTAAACTTAAAAGTGTATTAAACCACTAGTAGTAAGTTGACATACGTAAACCGTTTCGTTTTTGCGAGGATAGGCTGGTTAAACACGGTTAGAATGGTGGGGGAAAGAACTGCTATCAACCAGTAGTTAAAAACGGTAAGTCGCGAAAATATCCATTATATAAGTTCTTCAGACCGACCATCAATGTTGCCAAATTTGGCGACTTATAAATACCTCTTAAACTTTTTGTTTGTTTATAGAAATAATAGCATAAATTAGAATAAATTCCAGGCTTAAAAAAATTGAATTGAAATTATTTTTTTCTATTAAAAAAAAAAAAAAAAACCTGTTTTGTTTACGTTTTCTTGAAGGTGTTAGACAATGTAATGGTTTTAATAACACTAGAATCTTGGACTTCCATTTTTTTGTTTTGCACATTCAGGTTACCCCCTTTCGGATAACGGTTTAGGTTATCACTTGAAAACTTGGAAGATCATCACTAACCGAAACGTTGTGTAACAATTAACAAATAAAGACAATGGAAGTCCAAGATTCTGGTGTTATTAAAACTGTTTTGTTTACTTTAAACTGCTTTAAATCAAGAAGCTATAATTTATTTTAATTATAATGTATACTTTTGTTTATGCATACACAGGTCGAATCGTAATTAATCAAATATTAAATTTGTGAGTACACAGTGAATTGAGCCGTAAAAAATACTTTTTGAAAAATTATTCAATCACAAACATGTTTTTTAGAATTTTACCGTCACAAACTAAAATTATTTTCTTTTTTTCTTGCAAGAACAATATCTACTTTTGAGTAATGTATTAACAAGAAGTTGTCACAAAAAAAACTAAAACTAAAATAAATATTATAAATAAATAACTTAGGGATAGTATTGGGTCTAAGCCTTTTTTCATAGTCTTTTTATGTGTGCTTAAAACTTTAAGAAGATACTTAGTTCTTTTAAATAGCGATTAAAACTACATTCCATTAAATACACTATTTTGGAAAAAATTTGAAGTAAATTCGCATTTTTTTCCTGTTTTTAAATACCAACAGCCCAATTTTACGTGACAAAGGATTATTAGGATAGATTTGGCACTTGTTGTTGACCCCTGGCTGTGCTTGACGTAAGTTGTAGCACGTGTACTTTGTGGTTAACCTGACTTCTTTGTCTCTTTTGTCCTTATATTGTAAACACCGAGCAGTGGCGTCGATGGGTAATAGACCTAGAAATAGAACACCGGGTCTGTACTTCAAGACGTCTTTGCAACAAATACTTTCCAATTTTACCTTTAATAAAGTAGATTGAAGATTATAAAACCCATTATCAAAAGAGATGATCCACATAAAAAAGTGTGACATCGATATTTTAGAACTGACACATAAAATTCAAGGGCAAAATTATAACAACATAACTGCCTAGATAAAAAATATATTTTGTCTCTTTTAACACAGGGTAAGTTTTTTAAAGTGTTACAGCGCAATATGTAGAAAATGGTTTTAAAATGTTTTATGATATTTTGGTGATGTAGTAGTGGGGGGAAATATTTATTTTTGACATTTTTTTTTCACCCACATTTGAGGGATTTAAGTTAAAAATTTTTAAATGAAATAATGTGTCTTTTAATTTAAAAAAATTAATATTAAAAAAAAAAAAAAAACAGGTATGTAAAAAAAAAATAATTTCGTCCCCTTTAACTTGTAGGTGTCACTAATAGGTAAGCAGAACGAATTCGACTCGTCCATGTTATGTGAAGTTGTAGATGCAGTAACCCTTACTTTTTCCTTAATAAAGCCCTACAAGAAAGTTACTTGGAGTCCCCTATCTCTCATCCACCTATTTTTAAATATTTCGTCAAAATAATTACAGGCCTTTATCGCATAATGAGGTGGAGCTCCGTCCTGCTGAAACCATATGTCAGAATATATGTTCTGGTTTAGAAACTGAGTTAATTGGTTTTAGGCATTATAGACGATAAATATTGTTAAATTAAGTTGTTAGTAATTTTTTATTATACTAACATAATTAGTCATATTTCCGTAACCAGTAGAGCATTTTTTTTTGCACTCAGACCTAGTTTTTTTTACGCAAATTTAAACAGGATGTCCGGAAATGACGATGAAAAATTTTAAGGTACAATTTTACATAATAAGATATGAAAAAAAGTTCATATTAACATAGGTCCGGAAATGCTTCCAGAGGGACCTGCAAGCCCTTGAAGATGGTGTAATAAAAGTGGTTTTTATTTAATTTATTAGGATCTACTTACAATACAGTAATTAACTTTAACGTATAAATTAGAGTGATTGAAGGCCACTTTTTGAAAATATTAGGTGACCCATATTGCAACCAGTGGCGTAAAAACAAAGGGTTGGTTAGTTAATTAAGGTCATATTTTTTCTCGCCGAGTGTATTTTCACTATCTTTTAAATAAATTATGTTTCTTTAAACATTTTTACGTAAAAAAGGATCCCTTGGTACAAAGTCGTATAGTCTACTGTTTTCGAGATAAACGGACTTAAAAGGACGACTGCAGTGCGTAAATACAGTAACAGGCTATGTAATAAAAATAAGAAGATGCTTAAATACTATTTTAAAATGTAGTTATTCTTTTACACTAATTGCCAAAAAGAAAATTAAATTTACTGGTACCTTCTACATTGGGTACATTTTTAAATTCAATTTTCAAAATTACTATATTTACGCACTGCAGTCGTCCTTTTAAGTCCGTTTATCTCGAAAACCGTCGACCATACAACTTCATACCAAGGGAACCTTTTTTACGTAAAAATGTTTAAAGAAACATAATTGGTTTAAAAGATAGCGAAAATACACTCGGCGAAAAAAAATATGACCCTAAATAACTAACCACTCCTTTGTTCCCACGCCACTGGTTGCAATATGGGTCACCTGATATTTTCAAAAAATGACCTCTAATCACTCTAACTTTTACGTAGAAGTTCATTCCTGTATTGTAAGAAGATCCTAATAAATTAAATAAAAACCACTTTTATGAAATCATCTTCAAGCGCCTGTAGCTCCCTCTGAAAGCATTTCCGGACCGATGTTAATATAAACTTTTTTTCATATCTTTTTATGTAGAATCGTACCTAAAAATTTTACATCGTCATTTCCGGACACCCTGTATTTAAAAAATAACACATTATTTCATTTGACATTCCAAAGATACCCTCACCCTCCGTTTGTAAAGAAAAAAATGTCAAAAATACCGTAACGCTACGTCACCAAAATTTAATGGAAATATTTTAAACAGTTCTCTATACAGTGTGAGGATTTTAAAGTGTTACAATGCGATATCTCTAAAATGTGTTGCACGATTTTAACAAAAGTTGGTATGGGTAACAAGTAGCAAGGGGGACATACTCTGACGTAGTACTTAAATTTTTACCCCTCCAGTTTTTGACGGGTGGGGGTAACTTCAGAATTTTAAATGGAAGGTGTAGTTTTTCTATGAAATTTTAATCAGCATAAAAAACTACATAAGTGTACAAAAATTACTTCATTTGCTTTACGGGTTGCCTAGTAACGAATTTTTAAGGAAATAATAAACGAAACAATAAATTAAAAGGTGTTGAAAGTGGCCTCCGTTGACTTCTAAACATTTCAAAATTCTTTTTTGAGTTGCGCACACGATTTAACATGTCGGCAGTTACTAATGTACAAGCTTGTCGAATACGGTTTTTCATGTTTTCTGGTGTGGTTGGTGCTGTAGCCATAACTTTTTGTTTTATAAATCCCCATAGAAAGAAATCTAAGGGGGTCAGATCAGGAGATCTAGCAGGCCAATTTACAGGACCACCTCGCCCAATCCACCTATCTCCAAATATGTAATTCAGAGAATCTCGTACTTGCCGCGCAAAGTGTGGTGGAGCACTATCTTGCTGAAACCACACTTCTTCTTGCCTAATTCCATTGTCATTTAGAAGCTGCGGCAAATTGTTATTTAAAAAGTTATTGTGCATTTCCCCATTTAGTGGGCCATCAAAAAAATATGGGCCAATTGCTTTGTCTGCAACAATACCACACCAGGTATTCACTGACCAAGGATGCTGATTTGGCACCATCCTAATCCAGTGTGGATTTTCAGCTGCCCAATAGTGCATATTGTGTCTATTGACCTTAAATTAAAAGCAGAAAATTAATGCGAATTGCAATACCAAATGCAAAAATATCCTAGTGGCAAATAAATAGTTACCTGACCACAATTAGTAAACGTAGCCTCATCAGAAAAAATCACTTGTGTTAAAAAAGCATAATTTTCTTGAATCTTCATCCTTAACCAGGTACAAAATGTTACTCGATTTTGAAAATCCTCGCCGTACAGTTCTTGGTGAAGACTAACGTGATAAGGGTGAAAATTGTAGGAATGTAAAATAGTTAGTACTGATATTTGACACATTCCCGAATCTTGAGCAAGTTCTCTGGAACCAACGTGGGGATTTAAATTAATGGCGCCCAAAATTCCAACGGCCATGTCTTCACTGGTTTTAGTTCGTCGCCGAATTCTCTTTTTGGCACGAAGGTTTCCGTATTGCGAGCTCGGTCTTCCAGCCTCTTAAATGCCATGTGGGACTTAGAATAGCATGAAACCTGACAGCCCACAATTGTGCAGCTTCCCGGTAATTCTTCCTACATTCACCCAAAATTAATAACATATTGATCTCAATGTAGTGTTTTGCTCCATATCTGAAGAGATCTGAAGAGAGACTAGAGATATTTTTGACACAAATGTCACTACTTGACAGAGTAGGTCGTTACCTAAGTAACTACCAAATGCAACAATTTTCTGCTTACATACATAATTTTTGACGAAGAATAAACTAAAAATTTTAAAATAAAAGTTGATTATTGATAAGTATGCAACCCGTAAAGCAAATGAAGTAATTTTTTGTACACTTATGTAGTTTTTTATGCTGATTAAAATTTCATAGAAAAAACTACACCTTTCCATTTAAAATTCTGAAGTTACCCCCCACCCGTCAAAAACTGGAGGGGGTAAAAATTTAAGTACTACGTCAGAATATGTCCCCCTTGCTACTTGTTACCCATACCAACTTTTGTTAAAATCGTGCAACACATTTTAGAGATATCGCATTGTAACACTTTAAAATCCTCACACTGTATATCATATTGTAACACTTTAAAAAACTGCCCCTGCAAAATAAAAACCAAAACCATAAAGTGCGACCGAAATATCAGTTACAATAACAAAGAATACTTTAATTTGGGGCAACTGTGTGAAAAATCACCAGCGCTATAGCCCAGGATTTGCAATCAGCTTTCGCTTTATCTTCTCTTTTTCTATCACGTCCTAAACTACAAGCAGCGACTCTATTGTCACTTCTTATCACAAAGAAGTATCTTATATTCACTTTACTTGTGTATTCCTTCTCGTCACGGAAACTACCTTTTCGAGAGAAATGAAATACTCTTTTGCTTTAGTTATACTTCATCAGATAACTGCACTCGCTTTGTTAACAGCGCTCAGTTTACTTTTTCAATATATTTTTTCGATAGGAATCCGACAAACAGGCGAGAAGCAACCGTAGCTGGCTATTACTGATCTTTATCTCTGACTTTTTCGTTTAAGAAAACAAACTTAAATAGAGAAGATAAATAAAATATTTAAACGGAGGAAAGTTATTTTCTCTGCTGTGGAGTTCTTCCTATTTAAAAAACAATTACACTAAATACTGGCTCTAAAAAAATGAATAAAGAAGTTTTATAAAATGGGTATTACTTTATTATTTAAGTTTCTGTGAACTTGGAGAAATAAACAATATCCAATAAAAATCATTTTTTAGATAAATTAGTTTTAGCGTAAGACGAAAGGCGAGTGGAATATATTTTTTTAGTAATTAACCATTTAAAATAATATACAGGGTGTCCCAGAATATGTGGGCAATCTCTCGGAATCTAATAGAAAACCTAAAAATATTATGACAAGTTCCCACAAACTTTTTTCCTACGAGCCTTTCCTACGGAGATACAGGTACATAACGGACGCCCCTGGAAATCGTTTTTGTTTAAATAACTTTTAAAATACTTGGCGCAATTTAATATTTTTTTTAATACGATGGTTACTAGATAAGTCCTCTTAAAATGAACTTATTAAATCATATTTAGCTTATTTAGTTTGCCAGGGACGGACTAGCTCTGACACAATAATAGCAATTTTTTAACACCCTGTATGATAAAGGCTCAACAATATTATTTTTGGATAGCTTTAACCTTAAACTAAAAAAAGGTATTCCTGATTGACATAAATAAAATCAACCGTTTACGAGAAATAAAATATCATGGCACACTAAAAAAAGCTTCTTGATACATAGTACATTTATGCCAAATTTCATTAAACTATCTAAAGTGGTATTACAGATATTAATAATAAATGATTTATTTTTGAAAATTTTACCACCCTGTATCTCAAAAGTTAAGACGTTTAGTACATACATTTATATAAAGTTTTCTTTTTAAAATGGACCCACAAATTGCCAACTTAAATATTGACGTACAATTACAGAACACCCTGTATAATGTAAAGAAAATTTCCAATCATGATATTTTATTTCTCGTAAACAGCTGATTTTTTTGATGTCAATCAAGGATACCTTTTTTTAGTTTAAGGTTAAAGCTATCCAAAAATAATATTGTTGAGCCTTTATCATACAGGGTGTTAAAAAAATTGCTATTATTGTGTCAGAGCTAGTCTGTCCCTGGCAAACTAAATAGGCCAAATATGATTTAATGGGCTTATTTTAAGAAGACTTATCTAGTAACCATCATATAAAAAAAATACTAAATTACACCTATTATTTTAACAGTTATTTAAATAAAAACGATTTTCAGGGGCGCCCGTTATGTACACCTGTACCTCCGTAGGGGAGGGTCATAGGAAAAAAGTTTATAGGAACTTGTCATAATATTTTTAGGTTTCTATTAGATTCCGAGAGATTGCCCACATATTCTGGGACACCCTGTATATCAAGGACACAGTTCATACTAAGCCAAATTAGGTTTAAAAATTGGAAAGGTTTTGATCCCAACGAATTTTAAATTAAAAATTGATTGGAATATATAAATGCCTCAAATGTTCTTTTAAAACTCATGTTAAGGGCTTCACTAAAAACCTGAGTAAAATAAATTCTCCATTTTTGCGGATTGTGTAAAACAAGGGCCTATGTTAACACATTTTTTTAAAGAGTTAAAATTGGGGAAAACCGTCTTATTACAAAAATACTACCTTCAATTTATACTCTCGGGTTAGTACAAATACGGGCTACTTGGGTGGAAGTCAAAGACATGCGATATTAGATTAGGGAAGTTAATCTTTTTATAAAAGTATTTATTTAAAACGTATAACCAGGCAAATCATGTTCGGCTTTTCTTCTAGCCTTCGGCCTCAGCCCAAGTCGAAAAATCGGAGGTGAGTCGCATTGCCCCACCGCCACTCAGCTTTCTTTTCTGATGCCGACGCTTGGATACTAACTTTGGTATAGGCCAAATGTTCGGCATTTATTAGCTGAAGCCGAATGTAGCCGAAACCGAAGCTGAACCTTCGGCCGGATACTACCTACTTATAACCAAGTAAGAACGAACGGTGAGCGCGAGCCACGTCTAATTGAAGTGACACAAAATCAACTTCCCTAACTACGAATATTTACTTAAACACCCATTATTACCATGCACTAAATTGATATGCTTTACCAAAATTAAATGCTCCTAAACTTAAAACACCCTGTATTTATTAAAGATCTCATTTTGTATATAAATAAAGCATCTCTTCTATAACTTCGGGCATAAAGTTTGCGTATGCTCTTGGCGAAATACGTATTTAACCGCAAACAGACCCTTGAAATTATAAACGCCTAATCGCTGTTTTTCCACACCGCTTACTTAAAACATGTTTATGTTTTATTAACGCTGCTTTTTAAGCAACCCGTTTTGGCATTGAGTTATTCCCAAAGGATTTAAAAGCACTTTACTTGGATAGTCGGTTATGTGTGCGATAATCTGAAACCTTTTGGTAAAGGCTATGTTACTCTTTACGTGCTAATTTAGAAGAGCATTATTTAGAAATCAAAAAATGTGTTTTT